>JBCNYG010102869.1:0-13760 GCA_039654305.1 Porochilus rendahli | reverse complement strand
TGTTTTTGGACTGTGGGAGGAAACCGGAGTACCCGGAGGAAACCCACGCAAGCACGAGGAGAACATGCAAACTCCACTCAGAAACGCCCCGGGCCCGGGAATCGAACCCCGGACCTTCTTGCTGTGAGGCGGACGTGCTAACCACTACGCCACCGTGCCGCCAACTCCACATACATATGATCTTTATCAATGCTAGTGCCGCCATATAAGCATAGACTTTACTGTCTCGGAATTTTAGCCCAAGAAAGTCGCTACACTGTAAAAGTAGATATTTTCGCCATTCAAATGCAATTTGTTTTATTGTTAGATGTTCTGGGTGTCTATCAACGGGTTGTCACTGCTGTCCCCCCAGTGCAGCTAACTTTTTTTCCTTCCGAGACACAAAGTGTCAGTGTCAGAGTTCAACTGAGCTGGACTTTTTTGGACACAAGTCGAGCAATTACCAATCAGAGATAATGTTGATTGACAGATGCTTCCATACTCGATAACAATAATGATAATAATTCTAATGCTAACAATAATCTAAATATGATAATGAGTTCAAATAAACTCTAGCAATATAAGATAATGATAATAAAAGCTCTCACAGACCTGCTGAAAGGACGCTTGGTGCTGCTCATAGTTTTACTCAAAATATTTTGAAGCGGGAAACATGTGAGCGAGTTACTTTTGCACAAAGAACTGAGCGATCAAGCAATTCATCTCTCTTGCCAGACAAGAGCTCAGTGGTGAGCGTGTCGCTTGTCGATTACTGTGTGAACGTGCTTATAGGCACCAATTAATGAAATTATAATAAAAAAAAAAATAAACATCTCTGACATGTTAGACTCTAATTAGAGCTGATTTATTCACTGACCTTCTGACTCTTTACCTTCACCTGGTTTCCCTCCTCTTCCTACACACCCAACCCTGTTACATTTACAATGCAAATCACAGTAGCACTGTAACTGTGGCTCACTAGAACACATCAGGGATCTTTTACAGTGTATAACCAGACTGACTGAGTTGGCTTGCTACAGTGCACACTGACCAGGATTTTCCTCTGTTACTCAAAAATAAAAATTACTTGCACATAATCAGAGCTGGTGAACTGAAAAGTAATAAATCGCAAATCTGCAAGTTTTAATGTTGCACTTGAATATGAATAACTAACTGGATAAAAGAAATCGAGTTTACAGAATACAGTGGGGGAGAACAGACAAGCCATGTTTACTACGACTACATGACAAAATTGTAGGTAAGTTCTGAATTATAGCCATTAAAAGTTACACAAGTCATTTTAGCTCAGTGGTAACAGTTCAGAACTGCAGTCTCAGTAAACAAGTAAAATTGAAAAAAACAACAACAAACAAACATGTTTAATTATGGGAATCAGAAAACAGTTTATAGTCAAGAGCTGCTGTAATCTTTTGGACAGTCAGTATTGGTGCAAAATGTAAAATGTTCGCGCAACAAATTAACCAATGCTCCCTCTTCCCTGTCTATTCATCGTACTGGATGATTATTGTAGGCATGCTTGTAGCATGCTGTGCGAATTATGCGCCATTGCAGCCTCATTGTCACTATTAAGCATTTGCTCAGTCTGTTTGCGGTTATGCTGCAGAGTGCATTTTCCTTTTGCCGCTGAATATATTGGATTGTATTCAATTGGCAGCAAAAGTCCAAAAAAAGTTTGAAGCACAAGTCTTCAAATAATAATCAAATAGTAATATCTATATTGTACCGTAACACCAAGTTGATGAAATTCATTCATTCATTTTCTAAGCCACTTTATCCTAGTTAGGGTCGCGGGGAGGCTGGCGCCCATGGGCGAGGGAATGGTACACGCTGGACAGCTCGCCAGGCCATCGAAGCTCCATCACACACAACTATTCATACTTACACCTAGGGGCGATTTTGGAACAGCCAATTAGACCATTGCGCATGTTTTTGGACTGTGGGAGGAAACTGGAGTACCAGGAGGACCCCACACGAGCACGAGGAGAACATGCAAACTCCACACAGGAACGCCCAAGCCTGGGACTCAAACCCAAGACTTTTTTGCTGTGAGGTGGACGTGCTACCCAGTGTTGAAATTCCCCTTCACATTGAAAGCCCCTGCAATTCATTTGTTTCACCAGGTTTTTGCTTGGACAGTGTTCAGCAGGAGAGCTCATGATGGGTCTGGACTATCCTCTTTACATTCAGTATAAGGGTATAAAAGCATGAATTGATAAAACAGATGTGTGTGTGTCTGTGTGTGTCTGTGTGTGTCTGTGTGTGTGTGTGTGTCTTTGTGTCTGTGTGTGTGTCCATGGTGCTGTCAAATGTAATAGCATCCTGTCCATATGAATTCCCAACATGCATCCAATATTTCGAGGACGACATCAACTGGGATTGTGACCAGGATTAAAATATTACATACAATGAACAAATAAATGAATTAGTGAATAAATGCTCAAAAACTACATATAGGTGTTACAGTCGTATGTCCACATACTTTTGGCCGTATAGCGTACTAAACAGTTTACAGGCACATTGCCTCATTGTTTACAATATAGTGAATATGTTGCAGTGTAATCTCTGTTAAACTGTTTTGCTTCACAGCGTGCATTGCTAAAATCTATAGGTCAGGTTTGTACATGTACCTATGATTTATGAAACAAAAAGTACCTATGCAAGCAAGGCTGTTGATTTCGCCTTCATGGTTTCTGAATTTTTTTAAAGGAAATTTTGAAACAGCTGTAAGAGGCAGAAAATAGTCCCACCTTGATAAACCAATAGATTTTACCGGCTGAAAACGTTATTATCGTTCCATCCTGTACAGCAACATTCACAACAAGACCCCTTCATCAAAGTCATCATTTCGAAATGATATACGTTCCATTCTGTATAAAACAATCACTTGTCAGATTCTCTTTATTGACGTGAAAAATCAGAATACACATGTACCCACACTGGACCCAAAAAATCAATACAGCTTTGCTTACGTTACTTCTGTCCTTCAGGCCCACATAACGCTCACGTCAAGCTATTACAGATGTTAGCGTGAACCTCGTATCTAAAACAAACAACACTGTGCATGCGCTTGATGCTTGATATCAACATGGCTTCGGGTTAATCGTGAAGTGTCTTCATTGGTTTGCATCAGTTTTTCGTCATTTTATTTCCACCCCTCGAGGTAATGATCGTTACACTGCTAACATTAGCAGATGTTAGCAGCTAAAATCGATTAGTTTTAGGTAATATTTCATGGTGAAAGTAGATCAATCGGAGGGTTTTGTGCACAAATGTCTTATTCACTGTGTATGCAGCTCTGTACAAGCAGGTGATGTGTTTGTGAAAACATTACAGAAGATGGAAGGTTTTGTTGACGGCATCATTCAACCTTACCAACATTTTAAATTGACCTTAAGTGCAATCTATGCCTTAGATATAATGTTTTGAGGGAACACGTCTTTTTTGAATAAAGACAACAATGATATAGAAATAAAATCCTATTTTATTTTTGCTTTGCACGCTTGGTGCGAGTGGGTTGGTGGGAATTTTTGTGCCCACTTTCTGAAGGATGTGTCATTCGTCACACACTTGCATGGGCGGTTCTCAGGGCCGGTCCTCATCCTGTTTGGCTACCTGACTGGATTGTTTGTCAGTTACGATCTGGTAAGTGTTTGAGCCGGTGTAGGTGTGGAGACAGGCTGATCCTGATCGTCCTGCATGGAGTCACTGGCTTCATTCCACATTCCTATATTCACATGCATTCTACACACAAAACTTCACACAAAAAACCCTCGCAAACACAAAATATAGAAAAGAGTACTGCAGTACATTTTATTATCTTGGAATTGTAGTAGCAATCCATTTTTCAGTTTATCCACAAAGTGTGTGTGATAGTATACTTTAAATATCCTATATCACATAACAATGAGATAAAGTATATGAAGCCAACCTCTGCTTTTGTTTAAACTGCTTTATCATAGCATAACACGGTCTGAGGAGAGTACTGCCCTCTTCTGTTTAAATCAGCTCAAACACAACCACAATTAGTTAACGTCGCTCTGATTGACAGGAAAGAAAGAAAAATGACATCCTACCCACCCAAAAAGGATGGGCAATTTTTTTGGTCACAGACAGTGGTGATATTGAAATGTTTTTCTGCCATGTGGTAGCCTTTAAAAGATACTTTTAGTGGTTCAAAGTACTGTTAAGAGTGAATAGAAAGGCAAATAAAAGAAGAAAAATTATCTGTGTTATTGTGTACTAGGTTTAGGATGCACCCTTTTTATTTCCTGACAGAATAAATGTCTGACTCTCAGCTAGTCAAAAGAGTTTATTACACTGACGTTACATTACACTGAAAGTTCATTACATGTTATTCCTCCATTCATTCATTTTCTGAAGCGCTTAATCGAGGTGGCTCGGGCATTTGATTAGAATGCCTCCCTTATGCCTCCCTGGTGTGGTGTTTCGGGCATGTCAAACCGGGAAGGGACCTTGGGGTCGACCCAGAACACACCGGAAGGACTACGTCTCTCGGCTGGTCTGTGAACGCCTTGGCGTCTCCCCAGAAGAGCTGGAGAAAGGGGCTGGGGAGAGGGACATCTGGACTTATGCTGGCTTCCGACACACACACACACACACACACACACACACACACACACACAACCACTGACACTCATTTTCACACCCTGGGGGCATTTTAGAACAGCCAATTAACCTGATGTGTATATCTTTTGGTCTGTGGGAGGAAACCGGAGTACCCAGAGGAAACCTACACAAACTCTACATAAAATTGGCCTCATCGAGCCTGGGACTCTATGAGATTCTTAAACCACTTGCAATCAGCAGGTTTTATATTTTTACTGTAAGATTACTTTCACTTTTATGTTGACAGAGACCATAAATGGAAGTAAATAAAATCAAGCAATTAAAAGAAATGTGTAAGCTAAGTGATTTGAAATGTGATAGGTTAGATCCTTTTTCAGTCTGGCACCGTTAGAAGTGCTGCACGTGTCCATAACAAGTAAGTGTTTTAGGGGAAAAGAAGTTTTTTAAATGGAGATTGACGAGTTTTATTTAGATGCTTTTGTCTCGTAAGGCAGTGTTTTCCAACCGTTTTCTGACCCAAGGTGCATTTTTTACATTGAACAAATCTTGCGGCACACCACAAACCAAAAATGTTACAAAACGACACTCTGTAGCTTAATGCAGTTTGTGTGTAATCAGATTATAGATCAAACAAACTCACTGTTTAGATGAACACACACAAAGCTCTTCCTCAGCGAGCATCTCGTGTACAGTGGCTTTGCAGGCAGGTAGAATTAACGTCTCTGCTACAGTGTGGGACTGTTTTGATTTAGCTTTAAGTTCAGCAACTTTTCAGCAACAAGCTTTGTGGTTTTTCTCATAAAAGTTGCCCGTTTCTCTTCTCACCACACACCAAGCACAACGTCGTCACATCGCCGGTGAAAGTAAAGCTGAACAAAAGATAGCATTCACTATGTCGCCTCGAGCTCACTGTCTTTGCTCATTTTTGATCACCACCAATATTAGGGACCTCATCTGGGTCAGAATTTTGTCCAGGGCCCAGTTCGGAGTTTGCACTTTTTTCTTTTTAAAAACCTGCATGCATCACTACAGAGCCCCTAAAGGGACACGGGGGAAAAAATTAAAAGTAAAAAAAAAAAAATTTTTAAAGTTTCAAGAGTGCATCTTTTTTTTTTACCCCCATGTCCCTTTAGGAGCTCCGTACATCACTAACTCTCTTGTCTCTAAGAATAATTAAGGCAATTAAGCTCCCTACTGCCCCTTTCTGACATGGAAGAGTATTGCATTACTCTGCCAGTCACTAAAGCACAGACACTCAACAATAACCAACAGTAATTGGATAATTTAACACGGTACACCTGACGTTCTCTCACGGCACTGTGTGCCGTGGAACAGTGGTTGAAAATCACTGTCTTAAGGCATCAAGGGTCATAATGTACCACCTGAATCTGTACAAAACTATTAGTGATGCACCAAGAAGCTGGCTTGGGACTAAACATGTCTGATTTTCAGTGTGTCAGTTTCCAGTACTGAGCTGGTCTGTATGGGTCATGAAAATGAAAGTAATAACATTACAGTTGAGTGCACACTTATAGCCACAAGCTAACATGCCGTCAGTGTGAAAGTTCTTCACTGTGAGGTAAGAAGACATAAAGCTTGCAATATGTAACGTATGAAAGGCTAAAGTAAACCACCACGACAACAAACAGAATTAGACACTGAAACACCATCACCAAGATGAACATGTCAACTTTGAAGAAACTAACATGTAGCATATCAGCAGTCAGCATGGCAGCCTGGGATAACATTATCATTTCTTCATACGCAGCTTGCTTCGTGAGTTCGAAAGTACAGTTTTTCTAAGGCTAACTCTGCATGAAGCTCACCAAAGTTGCTGTTATTTTCATTTAATTAACTTCTCACAGCGAGCACTGTGTACCAGATGAAATTTGGCACAGTATTGAGGAAAATACTCACTTACAAAGTCAAAGGCATGGTTTAGATTTAAAAGAAATGTTTTTTATAGTAGAAAACAAAGATTTTATATCCTTTAGCTGGACTTACAGATATAGACAGATACTTTAGGCTGTCACCAATAAATCTATCATGTATCATCCCCCATAATTTCTGTTAATTAATTGTACATCTTAAACAAACCCCATAATACAATGATTTTAGCCAGTGTTCTTGATCCCTGCCAGGTTATAGAGCTGTATTTACATAATAACAATAACAATAACAATATTATTACTCCTGCTAATAATAATAATATTGTTGTTGTTTTGCTGTTGTTATTATTGGTATTATTATTACTACTACTACTGATAAAGTGCAATCATTACTTTTATTGTAAAAAAGAAAATTTTGCATGAAAGAAAAGTGTTTTTTTGTTGGTAAAAGCTATCATTTATAGATGTACAAAACAAAACCAGAATCCGCAAAAATCAGTATTGCCAGGTCACACAAAAAAATCAGCACTTGAATTCGGCCAGGAACTTTGTAATCGCTGCATCTCTATTGAAAACGTATTTTTGACTTTTTAAGAAATAGACAGTTTTTTCTTCACCAAATGAGTGAGGATCGGGGCTTCAGTCTGGCCTAATACCAGTGTCTGGAGGAGAACGCATCATACCCAGTGTGAGCAAGCTACTCAGAATGCTCTTCCGCTAACACCTGTTGCTTTATTTGGGAAAGCAACTTTTGGTGGTAAGGTGCTGGATTACTGATCCCAAGGTCGGGGGTTCAAGCCCCACCATCGGCGGGTTGTCACTGCTGTCCCCCCAGTGCAGCTAACTGGGTTATCAAAGACCGGCCATGTCTCCCACTGTCTATGGTGAGAGGCATGTAAAAGAACCATTGCTGATTTTCGTCAAGAGTAGAGTAGGCTGCATAGCAAGAGTAGGCTGCATAGCCCTCAGCGTGTTTCTGCCCTGCGATGGCCTGGCGAGCTGTCTAATTAGGAATAAGCGGTTCAGAAGATGAATGAATGTGTTTGAAAAGGATCTAATTATTGGCCTAGCTGCATCCTACAAATAAATTAACTTGCTGAAATTACTAAAATTATGATAAGAAATAACAAAGTATTCAAATCTGGAAGAATAGTGCTGAATATCGTGGGTGCTAGATATTTTTAAAGATCCAAAGTAGTACAATCTCTAAACCCTTCAATCCAGGCATTACTGGCAGATTATGTTGACGCAAGGTGCCCCCTTGTGGCCTGTTCCGCAATTTTCTTTTAAACTCGGCGCACTGTGGATGATTTCTGCCTCTGTGCGCTATTGTGCAATGGAAAAAAAAAACCCTCGAAAAAAATTCTGGATCACGCCCAAAATTTTCATGAAAATGCATCCATTTGTTTTCTAGGTACACACATAGACACACATGACCAAGCTCATGACACTCCCACTTGGTGGAGGTAATAACATGACATTTTACATGAGAGCCTTGGACGGCCGTCTCTGGGTGAAGGCGGGGTACACCCTGAGCTGCTCATCAGTCCACCGTAGGGCTTACACTCACAACTACTCTTCCCTGTGGCAATTTGGAATTCATGTTGGGTGCAAAGAATGCCCCCCCCCCCAGTATTTATTATCATTTTCATTATTTATTTACTCATTCATTCATTTGTTTATTTTTTATTATTACCATCATGTATTGGCTGGCAAAAGAATACAGAATCAGTTTCAAATAATTTGTTTCAATGACACATTTCCAGTTTTAGTGTGTGAATCCTTTAAGTCTGCAGATCAATGATTCAGAAACAAATGCATAAATCTACAGGGAATAGCAAAAAAAAAATAATAATTGCCAATTTATTCATGAAAAGAAACAAAAAAAAAAAAACCTGAAAATTCCTGGCCTAAAAAAAATTATAATAATGATGAACAAATTAAAACCAATCAGAAGCAAAAAAGAAAAATGGCAACTAAATAAAACATTCAACAAAAAACAGCAAATACCTGAAAATGAAAATAATCACAACTTTGCTTGTAATAATATAGGCCTATATTTTTAAACCTAAAATATTTTTCTCAGTCCAAACATGTAACACTGTTTAATGTTTTTTCTTTGAGGAATAGTCACAAAGGTTAGTACATTAAGAAACTAGAAGAGCACTCGGAGAGCGCAGACCTCTGCTAAGGCCATAGGTTTTTGAGTGATTTTGATAACAGATAGACAAACAAACCAGTACCAGTGAAAATATAACCTCCATGGCAGAGATAACAACAGCAAAAACAACTCAGATACACAAAGCACTGAGAAAGCTACTTGTAGAAACTTGTTTGGGCGTGTTCTTTCATGATCTCGTTCATGCAGTTGTTCTGAGTAAAGTGGGAGGTGCAGTAACAATTCAAAATTAGCGCTTTTCTTTTTGTTCTCTCTCACATCAGCAATATTCTAAGTAAAGCAAGTGAAACTAGGAGATGGATTAAAAAAGATGAGATGAATGAAGAGACATGAAAGATGATGAGGCCAGCCCGATTTACTTTACAGTGCTCCTTTTTAATATTGTCACTCAGTCTGACCTCCTTCCAGGCAAGCAAAGGTTGCCTTACCATCAGAGGGGATGTTCAAGCTCTTCAGGTTACCTGCAAAGAATAAAGGAAAACAAAGTTGATTCAGAACTGACTGTGGAGAGTCTTTTTCTTTATGTGTACTCAAGTATTCATACAGAGCCACCTGCAGCACTTTCCCTCTCATCTGTCTGGGAGAAAAATTACCTTAATTTTATGAAATTGTTTATAAATAACATTATTTTTTCCATACTTACTAGATAACACATTCTCATTGGTTAGTCTACTGCTACTTATTTTTTTTGTGGTTTTTTTTTTTTTGGTCTAACACCAGCTCATATAACATTAGTCCAAAGAAAAGTGGTCGCAACTCCATGCTAGGCTATACGCAAACCTCAGCCGGCTCTTCAGTTCATTGTAGAGTTATCCCACAAAAAGAACAACACAATTTGTAATAGAAGTAATTCATGGTATAAAGAAAAATGTTTTCTTTTGTTAGTTTTTTCCCCAAGGAAAACAAAGAACACTGTCAGTGGTGTTGTATTCCCTTTCAGCTCAGAGCTGTTTGGGCAAAAGCTCTATGAGACAAATGCACAGCTATGAATGTTCTTTATATAAAGGAAAATAATGTTTAATGGAAATTGTGAGCAGTAATAATTTGAGACAGCCCCGTGGCTCTTACCTCAGTAGTGATGACATGCTTCAAAGGACTATCACTTCCTCCCTACCGTCCACCCTGTACCTGCTACAGTTTGCGTAATGTCCCAACCAATCTACTGAGGACGCCATCACACACCTCCATCATGCAGCCCTGAGTCATGTGGACAGCAGAAAGAGGAATTATGTCAAAATGCTGTTTGCTGACAGCTATCATCTATAGAGCAAATGAGGAGTGAGTTAGTAAGTTAGCTGATACTAGCTAGCTTGTAAAAGAATTAAAAATTTTGGATATGAAATGATGATAAACCTCCTGAATTATTATTAATATTATATTTTTTGGTGGGGACTCAGCTTGACAAGCACAGTGAGGAAGACAATAAGGCAGCTTCCCCCTCAGAGCACCGTGAGGAGGGCAGTGAGCCGGCCGCCACCCCAGAGCTCACACCTGAGGCAGACAGAGCAGCCTACCCTCCAGAGCACATGCTAAAGACCAACAGGAGGGCTACCCTCCAAGCGTTCATGTCAGAGGCTGAGCACCCAGAGCACCCAGCAGAATTGAGTCTCAAGTTTGTTCCTGTCCATCCATACCCTTACCCATTTCCTAGTCCATTCCAAGGGTCCACATCATGGGTCTACAGTAAGAGTCCACACCTGCTGGACACAGCTGTGAGAAACACATTACTTGATGTCACATAATCAGCACACATGGTTCTTATTCTACTAATTGCATTCACTGTAAGGACACTGTTTTTATCAATTCTTGGCCAGGAATTGTTTCGAGTCTGTGTTTTTTAGCTTTTGGTTAAAAATTTTCGTTTCCCATTTGTTTCTTCATGCTTTGTTTAGCTAATTTTGTTTTGTGTACTTTGCTCTGGGTGTGTTATGGTTTTCTCCCATTCCATTCTGTATTTAGTGTTGCCTCTTTCTTAGCACTTCCAGGTTTCTCTTGCAGGAGAACCAATCTTTACTAAGCTAGTTTCTAAACTAAGCATTTCACTGCATATTGTACTGTGTATAATTTGTATGTGACAAATAAAATTTGAATTTGAATTATAATCTTGTTTTCTTGAAATCTGAAATGATATACTTGCTAATCCTTTCTCTTAATTGTCTTTTGTATTCCTGTATATTACCTGTTTTGTGATTTGTTCTTGTCCCCATTCCTTTCCTATGATACACTTTAGCCTTACCTTGCGTATGATCTCGCTCTTCTTGTTCTTTCACTTTGACCTTCCCTTGTTCTTGTTCAAATATGAGCCTGTCTGACTACTATCTTGGAATATCTTGTAACAAAGCATGGGTTAATAAACCCTTTAAAATCAGTTAAAATCAATCTTTGCATCCACCCTTTTCTTCTGCTATACTGTGACTGTCTATGTTTGGTCATACTCATCAAAAGTCATTATTCATTAAAGCTATGTTTAATTTTCTTCATGTAAGTCTGTTGGGTTTTTACACCCGAGCGTAGTGGCTCATCAGACCAGAGCTTATCCCCGGTTTCTGCAGCGTGAAGCATTAAGGAGTTCAACTCTTCCTGGACGCTTGTTCATCACAGGTTATTTTTTACTGGTACCCATTTATACTGCTTGGTGGACAGAGGCACACTTGTGGTTAAGACCTTGCCCATTAGTCTTAGCACAGTGGGGGGTCCAACGGGGATTCGAACCCATGACTTCCTGATCATGAGCCCAGCACTTTCTACATGTGTTCTCTTTAACTGAGCACATCATAAGAGATATATTCCTATAATTTATTGTAATATATATTTTTTAATATACTACATAACTTTATAAAGATAAAACACAACATTTAACAGCAATTTTACTGTAGTTATCCAGCTCGGGAAATTAGGCTCTGCATTTAACCCACAGATAGAAACACACACACTTGGAGAAGTGGGCAGCCACACTGCAGGACCCAAGGATTAGTTGGGGGTAGGATGCACTGCTCAAGGGCACTGCTTATTCCCCCACCACTACACATTTGTTTCTGTCAGTCAGACATGCTACTTTTTGGTCAGATACCTGCTTCATTAACCATTATGCCTCGCTGCCCCCAAAACGAGGATTTTCCATTGCACTTATTGCATATCATTATGTGCTAACTGGAGTAAGTACCAAACTATATATAAAATCATAAAAGATTTTTGTCACACACAGGTAGACAGCTCCTAATTTTAAAAACAATACAGATATTTTAATAAAGTTGAGTGTTTGCTGAACTTTGGTGTTATTCTCTGTTGCTAAAGCTCAGAATTTCATAGCACAGAAATACAATACATTCTGCTGTTATGCTTGCTGTTGTTCTATGTAGATGTTTGGGAATCCAGCATTGCCTACTACTGAATGATATTTAACTGAAACTTTTGTACAAATGAACAGGGAACATTATTGTGAAGGCTCAGTAATGGGTATGGGGAGCAAAGTCTAGTACAATAAGTCTGTTTTCTATCACTGACTGCTGTAACTGTTAACACACGCTATGATAGAATGGAGTCAGAACCCACATTACATTGTAGCTTGCTGCATATGGAGCTGCCTCTGTTAATGTCATGGCTGATTGGTGAAGTTCTGAGATAATATGTTCTAATACCTACCGTCTGAACAATTATAATGTTGTGGTTTAAAAACAAGCATAGAACAACTCATAAATAATACTCTGTGTCTCTGGGTGTGTTTTTTCTTTGCTTCAGTATATTGCAAGTTTTCCATTTAATCTTCAGTAGGACAAAGTCAGACCCTCAATAGTTACCCATTTGTGTTTTTTAACATCCAGTCAACAAATCTTTTGGTGGGAAACAACAACAACAATAACAACAACAAACTCCTGTGTGTGTGTGTGTGTGTGTGTGTGTGTGTGTGTGTGTAGGTGCTGTGATGGCCTGTCGAGCTGTTCAGAGTGTACCATGACTTTGCCCAGAGTGAGATAAGATAGGCTCCAGCCTCCCCTTGAACCTTATAGGATTAAGCAGTTTAGCAAATGTCAATGAGTGTGCACGAACCACAGAATGAGAGGTGAAATTTTCTCAGGTGACACAAAGTGGGCAAGCATAGCGTTGAACTAAGCCGAATTTTCATGCAATGCAATTTCATTGATTAACAATCAGAACTTAAAGATACCATTGATTGGCAGATTCTGCCAAACACAGAGATCGCCAAAACCATTCAGTAGAGAAATAATGAACACAATTTTAATTGTTCTGCTCACATGGAAGAAGAGGTTATTATTGCCCTGGGTGAATATCCTGTGCTTTATGACTGTACACAGACATTTTACAAGGATAATAACCAGATATGCCATGCTTGAGTCCATATTTTTAAAATGGCCAGCATGAGTGTATATTTATACATGCCTAAGTCTTACTGGTTCATGATGCACAAGAGACTTCTATCTATACTTGAAATACAGTACAGTTTTCAGAGTGAAACTATTAGCAGCATCATGATCCGTGAGAGGCGTGAGATCCGTGTATATTATAAGTAAACTCACATGAAATGCAGACCATTTTATAAACATGGACCCAAGCATGGCGTATCCGGTTATTATCCTTGTAAAATTTCTGTGTGCAACCATAAAGCACAAGTTGTGTATACACAGCAATAATATCCTTATCTTCCATGCTGATGTGAGTCAAACTGTTAAACTTGTGTTCTTTATTTTCCTACTGAAAGGTTCTTGCCAAGCTCTGTGTTTGGCGGCATCTGCCAACCAATGCTATCTTTAAGCTCTGATTGGTAATTTCTAAAAAAAAAAAAAAAAACTTCAGCTCCGTTAAACTATTGTGGCTGCCCACTTCCTGAGCTTGAGACACCTCTCAAAATATCGCCTCTTGTTGCATGTTTCACATGGTTCGTGTGAATGTGAACAAAGAAACATACAGTACAATCTTGAAGAATAAAGTACTTTATTGTACAATTGTGGGACAAGAGTTTGTCACTGGGGCAGTATTTCTATAGTACCAGATTTGTTACCTTTATATATACTGTTCACTGCTCAACACACACACGCACACACGCACACACACATACATGCATGTGTGTGCGTGTGTGCGTGCGTGTG
>JBCNYG010102858.1:0-13763 GCA_039654305.1 Porochilus rendahli | reverse complement strand
AATAACCCAATATAACCAAAATATGTATCTTGCATGAAATAGAGTGTAGAGGATGTAGCCAAAACAATATAATCAAAGCTATACTAGTAGAAGTAGAAGTAGTTATTAAGAGTGAAAATGATTATTAAAGCATGTACACATTAACTTTATTTAACCATTCAAGTGTAACCCCAAAAGTTATATTCTCTGTGTATCAATGTGCACTGACAAAAAAACACACAAAAGCAGAATTGGATAAAGTAGAAGATAGCTTTATTGGTCAAATACAAATCACAAAGATCTGTCTGGAGGCATTAGAGGCCTAGGCTGTTGCCTCTGTAAGGCACGGTGGGTGAATACGAAGGGGAACCAAAGAGTCCCAGAAGATCAGGAGAGGTCTCCTCAGAGTAATCTGGGAAGCGAGGAACATCCCAAAGCTCTACCTGGGTAAATTGATCTCTGGTAATTGGTAGGGTTTGAGTGGAACGATTGCATGTTGCCACTGGAGTTGGAGAAATAGCAGGAGGCCTGGAGTGAAATCTAGGAAAATTGAGAGGCCAAATGGCGCGAAGAAACTCAAACAGAGCAGGCAGGCCAAACCCAGGAGAAGCACTAGTAGGGTAGCGACGATTGAAAACAGCAGACCTCCACCTTCTAGAAGATGAACGGCTAGCAGGTAGACCTGCACACAAAAACCATGGGACCATAAATAATAAGAGACACAAGAAGAAAAGAACATAAGCTAAGCTGAAGCCCGAACAATGCCATAAAAGTTCATAAGCCTAGAGAGGCATGTGGAATTGGAACGTGACAAAGTGCACATCGAGAACAGAGCAGTACAGCTCACAGTAAAGCAGAAAAGAGCATAGAATAAAATTAAAAGATGAGAAAGTACATACTTACGCATGTTTAAGTGATGTAAAACCCACAACAGAAAGAAATACAGCAAGAGTCCAAAGAATCACGATCTTCACAAGTCAGTGGTATAAGCTCAAATAAAGAGAACAACAAAAAGTAAGCCAAAGTGGCCTACCCATTATTTATTTGCACGCCCATGGCAACATGAAAAATAAGGAAAAAATATTAGAGAAAAATTAGAGGACACCCAGGGGAGTGACCAAAAATGGGCATAAATTGAGACCAGACAAGAACATAAAGGGAAATTTAAAAGGGTGAAAAAAGACAAAGATGACAGCGAAGGCTAAAAATAAAGGGAAAATATGTAAACAGGGTGTAGAATAAGAGTATAAAAAAGGGGTCTAAGTCAGAGAGAACTTCGCTGATCTCTGAATTGAGTACTGGTCGTCTTGGCAGTAGATAATTGATCAGTCCCTGGGACCAGCTGGTGTTTGGCTTTGACTTTGACTTTGCTGTCTTTGCTGTTTGACTTCACTAAAATCTAGGTATTTTACTTCTCCTCATCTGAATGGTTGCGTGCATTTATTATTATCATTGAATTGTTTGACTAATGTGTGACTTATTGAGTGTGTAGCATGAGAAAATTTAGGACCTAAGGGAAAAAATACTCTCACCCTGCATATGTCCGCTCAGAAGGGGATTCTGAGTTTTGACATATTAATGGCAACGAGGATGGGATCTTTCGCGAAAAGGCTAATAAATCCTGAAACCCGAATCTGGACTCTGGGCTCTACACTGTTACAGGCCGCGGAACAACTAAAAAAGGTAAGCAGACACCTGTTATTAAGTCTGTATTAGTACCTGTGACGGAGTGGAGATCCTTGGTCCAGTGAGGGCAGAGGGTCTAGCTTAGCGCTGAAGGAGATCAAAAAGGGTGAGCAGTATTACTGTTTAAAGATAAAAATTCAGATGAGGACGGGCAAAATAAAATACCTGTGAAGTATAAGTGGTATAGAAATTCCTGCAGGCAAAATAAAGAATAATAGCACGGGAGAAATCCTATCTGGTTAGTGATAGGTGGTGCTGAATAAAGTTAATACAGGAAATTCCTATTCAAGCATATGATTTGTGGATGGTCTGTCTGAAAAAGGCAGGGTGAGACCCGTGGAGAAGAAATATTGAAGCGCTGGGTGTTTGAGAATTCTCTTATGTTGTTGTGTGTTAAAATGTTGCAATGAATGTTGATGTGAATATATGCAAAATAAGTGTGTGATATTATCAATTAAGACCAGTGTGCATTAAATAAAAGTCTGCCGGCAATGAAGAAGGGTTGAGAGGTAAAAAGGTAAAAGAAACCTAATTAGTGGTTAAAGCAAAAGGACAAAAAGTGGTTCGGAAAAATCCATAAGCACAAGGAGGAGGGGTAAGCGCACACACACAGACAAACACGTGCACCATATATCACAGTCACACATAGAACATCCACACAGAAAGGCCATAAACGCACACACATAGGGACGGAAAAAGGGAGAAAGACCCCCACCGCTCATTAATAGTATAACACTCACTAAAACATACACAGGAGAGAGGAAAGAAAATAATAGTAAGGAGAATAAAATAATAATAAATTAATAAATAAATAAAATAAATAAAATGAAATGAAATAACTGATAGAGCCCAAACAGAAAGATTGAGAGATACGCTGACCTAAGAAAAAGACAAGTTAAATCCAAAACTGTAACAATTGACTAAGTAAGGCAGATTAATCAAATTAGAATAACTTAACATCAACATCAGGTATAAGGAAAAGCTCCGAGCTCTCTGGAAACCCAGTACATGTGGGACCAGCATCGAAAAGAAAAATTTATAAAACAATCTGACACTCACGGTGTAGGTGTAACAGCGACAGTCCCAAGAGTGCATCTGAGCAACGCATGGGACGAGGCCTGAATATACTGTAAAGGTGTAAAAGTTGAGATTGACCAGCCACCTCAAGGATAAATAAAAATTACAAACTGCAGTCAGAGACGGGACCGAGAGAGGGAGAAGTTTAACTGAGCAAAGGGCTGATAAGATGCCACCAAACAATAACAATTAACTTTGGTATAAGCCCCTGAGAAGATAAGTAATATTACTGTAAATTAAAATAAATTTAACTCAAATAGAACAAAAAGAGTTTAAATCATGAGTACGGAGGAGCCTCCCACCACACCCGCAGGGGTAATAATTATGAAACATAAAAAGGAAGAAAAGACTATAGAACGATATATGAAAAAATGGAATAGTCGAACACGAGGAGAATTGCAATGGCCTATAACAGGAACATTTAATCTAGAAAGATGCTTAAAAATTAAACAAAGGTTACTAGACTAGGGGGAAATAAAAAATGAGAAAAGTGAGAAAACAGAAGAAAAGATAAAGATAGTGGATTGTTTTTTTAGAAAAAGGAGAGATACAGAGAAAACTAAAGGAAGAGAGAGAGAAGGTAGAGCCATCCACCCCACCAGCATTGGAACATGAGAAGCAGGAGAGACCTCCCCCATATATGGAAATGCCCCCACCAAAGATGGCGGGAATATACCCAGCCCTTACTACAGAAAAAGAAAAACCAGAGATGAACGTACAACTAGAGGGACAGTTTAAGGGTAAAATAACAATGAACTGCCCTGAAAGTGAAGATGAAAGCCTGGTGTCACTGTCATCATATGAAAATTTAAGTTGACTAGATAAGCGGCTCCTGAGTGAAGAAATAAACGGACCCAGGAGTCGACGAGTGAAAAAAAGATCAGAGGAAGACAGAGCCAGAACGTGTGAACAACCAAGCCAGGTAACCACATGCAGGAAATTCCCCCTACTGGAAGAAAATACAGAGATTGCAGGAATGCAAAGGAACTTGAAGAAAACATGGGAAAAGCCAAGAAAAGACTCCGGGTACTACACTAGCACCCCAAAAGACACCCCCCCAGAGAAAGAGGAAAGTCTATGGGGAGAAGATGAAGAGAGCAGGTATCCACAGAGCGATGAGCCTAATGAGCAAAAGGAACAGAGAAGAGCCCACGAGAGATGAGGAGCACAACCAGTCAGGAATAGGAGAGTACCTGTGAAGGATCTATGAGTCGAGAGAAACGCCAGAAGCTGAGGACGAACTGGTGGAGATAACAATACAAGGACCAAAGGGAACCGTAACCCAGAACCTCAGAACACCTGAAAAAACTGCGAGAGGAGGAGAAATCATGTGCCCCAGGAAATGGGCAAAGAACACGCAGGAACTAAAAGCGGCATGACATTGAGGAGATAAAAGGTCCAAAACAAAAAGAGCCAACCCTAACAAGACAGTATCCAGTACTGGTGAAGGGTAACAGCGTGGCATATGTTCCATGGTCATTTATGGATCTAACTGGATGAATCAGCCGCTTGCCAAGCATCTGCAAAGGAGCAGGGAAGTGGATCACAAGCTTTGAGGAGCAAACCATGGGACAAGTACTGGCCATAGGAGACATTAAAGCTATATGGTCACAAACATTGAGACTGGCAAAAATGATGGAGATATTCACAAACACTGGCTTGAACACAATGATAGACACTCACGTATATGATGCTAAATCCATGAACTCCTACTGGCCCAGGTTATGGTCAGCATTGAGAGGAGCATACCCAGACAAGGCGGACCCAGGGAAAATAGAGAAAATGACCCTGGGCGATGATGAAAACCCAGCAGAATTTATCCTGAGACTCCAGAGAGCATGGCGTGATGAGATGGGAGGGTGGGATGAAGTTCCAACAACAGAAGATCTGTTTCGTATAATGGTAAAGAACGCACTTCCAAAAGAGGTCCACAATAGACTGGCAGACATTGTGGACCTGAACACAATGCCATGGGCATCATACGAAGCCAATGTAATACACTGCATGGAACGACACAGAGAAACGGAAAAAGACCTAAAGAAAGCTGCTGAAGACTTAATGATCCAACTCCACAAAGCACAACTGAGCGAACTGGCTCGAAACAAGCAAGAAAGTACAGAGAAAAAGAAAAAAGAGAAGAATACAGCCAAACAAGCAGCAGTAATGGTGACACAGATCATCCACCCCATCACAGCCAACAACCCTACTACGCTCCACCATCTGCTCCTGCCTACCCGCCGACACAACAATACCCACCTCAATACAGAGGATGGGGAAATGGAAGAGGAATATGGATATGTCAAGATCCTAATCACCTAAGGCGAGACTGTCCGCATACCTACCAACAAAATGGACAGCCCCAAAGAAACAATATTCCACAGAACCCAGGATGGACCAGGTCCAGCAGGGCCAACATGTGACGAAGCCTAGAGAAGCCACAAGGGGAGCTGGTGCAGCCACCTTACTGCACCCAGAACAAGATCCAATGGTGCTTGTGACAATCGGACAAATAATTAGAGCACCATTTCTGATTGACACCGGAGCAACCTACACAATCATTGGAAGAGAAGGCTCGAAGCTCCCCTTGTCTAGCAAAGCAGTGAAAACAATAGGCTTCTCAGGAAAAATACAGACTTTGCGTTTAACAGAGCCACAAGAACTAGAGCTCCAGGGAATTACAGTCCATGCACCCATACTATATGCACAAGACACTCCGGCAAATTTACTAGGAAGAGATGTACTTTGCAAGCTGGGAGCCAAAATACACTGTGGAGACACAGGGGTATGGATAGAGCTACCCGAACGTCTAATTCACCAGTGTTTGATGACAGAAACCAAGCTAGAAAAGAGTGAGATGGATAAGGTACACTGGCTAGAACTAACCGAATCAAATGGAATTAGAAAACTGTATGAGGAGTGAAAACCATGGCTTTCAAAGATGAGACCAGACTGTGAACCCAGCAGAGAACCCTGGCACTGTACAATAATGTATGACGAAAAAGGGCAAAATGAGGAATATGAAGAACTGTGGGAAGAACTGATAACCCCCTCAAAACATCTGCTGAAAACTCTGAACATCATAATAGGTCCCCAAGGAGTAGCTGCCACAGTTGAACTACCACCAGAACTCGAATGCTGGTACCAGGTGAAAGGAGCTGCTCCTCATGTATCTTTGCTGATCAGGCACAATGTAAAATCAAAGGACTTAGGACCAATGGTTAAAGAAGCAAGTCAGGTTGTAAAATGGGAACAGGCAGGTCACAATATCAGTGTATCTTCAGATAGAAGGTTTCTAAAAGTAGAACAGACAGCACAAGATAAGGTTAAACCCCAGACAGTCTTAATAGCAGAACAAAAGAGGTAGACATGCCAAACAGTGAACATAACAACTACCCATAAAAATAGACAAACAAGAGATTACTGAGGAAGAAAGGGGGAATGCCCTAAAAGAGATACCAGATCACCTATGGAAAAAACACTCAACAGATGTAGGACTCGTTAAGTAGGCAGGACTAGTGAAGATACAGCTAAAACCAGGAATATACCTACCACATCAAAAGCAGTATCCATTATCCAAATATGCATTAATAGGTATAAAACCAACAATTGAGGGGCTGGTGGAAGCAGGGGTATTGATTCCAACACGAAGCCAATGCAACACTCCTATATTTCCCGTCAGAAAACCAAACTCAGATAAATGAAGATTAGTGCATGATCTACGACCAATAAACAAGGTAGTAAAGGCTGAGAGGCCAGTAGTACCTCACCCACACACTTTGCTATCCAACATTCCAGAAGAAACGCAATGGTTCACTGCCATAGATTTGTGTTCAGCATTTTTCAGTGTTCCCTTGCATCCAGATTCACAATTCCTATTTGCGTTTACGTATGAGGAACAACAGTATACTTATACCAGATTACCCCAGGGGTACTGTGAGAGCCCTTCAATATTTAACCAGGTGTTAGAGCGAGACCTAGCTGACATTGAGGTGGAGTCGACGATTCTACAATACGTAGACGACCTTCTAGTCTGCAGCTGAACAAGAGAGCAGTGCATGCAGGACTCAATACCAATTTTGAAGGTGTTAGCAAAAAATGGCCACAAAGGGGCAAATGAAACATTGCAATTTTGTAAGCCTAAGGTAGAGTACTTAGGGAGAGTGCTCGAAGGCACTACACGAAAGATATCTCTGGAGCACGTAGAGGTGATTCGTGCTATCAAGGTTTAGCAGCGGCAGCTTATGCCTATCAGAAGGCATCGTCCATAACCATGGGACATCCAGTAACTCTGTACACTTCACATGCCCTACATGCCTTACTGACTAGCGAGAACTTTAAAATAACTAACGCAAGTCGAACAGGGCATGATGTTATCCTATCAGCCCCAGAAATAACAATTGAAAAATGTCGTACCATAAACCCGGCAGACAGGCTAATACTCCCACAGGACGGTGACCCCCATGAATGTGACAAAGAAGTAGAGAAATATCTAAAGGCTAGAGCCAATTTATGGGTGCAGGCCCTGCCAAACGGCCAGCGAATTTTCTTTGTAGACGGATCGTGTTTTCGGGCAGGAGAGGGCAATAAGGCAGGCTACGCCATAGTAGAGTTTGAACAAGACACGGGTGAATTCAAACCTGTAGTGACAATGGCGGTACCACAACCCAGCTCTGCCCAATTGGCAGAGATCAAAGCACTAACAGCTGCATGTGAGTTAGGCGCAGGCAAAACATGCACAATATACACAGATTCAGCATATGCACATGGGGTGTGTCATGCATTTGGAAATGCCCAAAGAGGATTCCAGAGAGCTGACGGATCTAAGATTACACATGGGCCTGTAATTTCAGAACTATTGAAGGCAATGATGCTTCCTAAAGTATTGGCAATTGTGAAATGCAAAGCCCACAAATCAGATGGGGAATGAGTAAGCAAAGGAAATGCAGCAGCAGATTAGGCATCCAAAAGGGCCGTGTCAGAAGGAACATGTGTTATAGGACTAATGGAAGCAGGAGACCCGGAGGAAGACAGGCAGTTGCAGGTGACCATGGCCGACCTTAAGGAGTTGCAAGACGCAGCTACAGCAGAAAAAAAAGAACTATGGAAAAGGAGAGGGGCAGTGCTAGATCCACAGTCAGAGGTGTGGAGAAGCTGTGATGGTATATTAGTGGCCAGTTAGGTTTTATACCAATGTTGGTCAAGGAAGCTCATGGGTAGATCATTGTGACCGGAGAAAAATCATAGAAACAATCAGGAGAGATTTGTGGTAGATAGATTTCTGGGAACATGTGAAATATGTGCTACACGTAATGTCAGAAAACATTTTACGGCACCATTGGGTCACATACCCCAACCAGACGGACCATTCAGACACATTATGGTAGATTTTGTAGACATGACTGAAAGAAAAAAAGGTAAAAGATACATTCACGTCATAGTGGACAGATTTAGCAGGTGGATAGAGGCTCAAGCCACAGCTAAAAATGACACCAAGACAGTAGCACAATTTCTGTGTAGAGAGGTAATTCCACGATTCGGGATTCCAGATGGAAATAAGTTCAGACAATGGCAGCCACTTCGTGAATGACATATTCAAAAACATTACAGAGGCACTATGCATTTCACATCGTTTGGGATGCGTTTATCACCCACAGTCACAGGGTATGGTTGAAAGGGCAAATGGGGTGCTAAAAAAAAAAGTGGGAAAAATATGTGCCTCTACTAGGATAAATTGGGTACAAGCACTACCACTTGCTCTCATGAAAATGAGATCACAGACAAACAGAAACACTCACCTGACACCACACAAGATGCTTACAGGCAGACCAATGCCTGTAGCCTTCACTAGGGGTCCCTACAAAGGCCCCAGCCTGGAGCAACTGGAAGGCGAAATGGCAAGTTATGTAAAACACCTAATGCAAATACACAGAACTCTGTATTCACAGGTTAATGCGGCAATGAACGGAGCAGAGGCAACTTCGACAAGTGGAACCAGGAGATTACGTCTATATCAGGGTGTTCAAAAAGAAGTCGTGGAAGAATCCTTGCAGGGAAGGACCCTTTAAAGTTATCTTGACTACCCCAACTGCAGTAAAGGTTGAAGGCAGAGAACACTGGTACCACCTGAACCACTGTTGTAAAGCACCCTCACCAGGGGACGAGAGGGGACAACCAAAGAAACGCACACGAGTGGTACAGCTAGCACAATCTGATGACGACTCCGAACCAGAGGATATCGACCAACCAGATGCACCAGCTCACAACACCAGAGGGAAAGGGAAGCAGCCAAAACTGAGAGTGACAAGAGTAGAGGCAATGCCTGAACCTGCCAGTGACACCACCGACTCACGAACACCGGATTTCGAACCAAAAGTATATCAGTTCCCAGAAAATAACCCACCTCATTCTGCTGAAGGAGATTGGGCAGGACCATAAGGCTATTAGCCGGTTACTCAGCCTATGAACCCAATGCTTTCAGCACACTAAATTTAGCTGACATAGATATACCGGATTTAGGAGGACCACCGACGGAGGTAGACCCCAAATATTTTAGCTTAGAAGAATTTGTTGTCATTGTTTGACTAATTGACATGAAAATGGGACAGAGAAATTTAACAAAACGCGTAAACGTAGTACAACAGCCACCACCTCGCATACCATTTACCATAATAATAACAGTAGCTATAGGATATGTAGTGACCATCATAGTGTTAGGAAAAAGCATGTCTGGAACATTTGACCCAGACATCCATGAAATCACAAACACGACCCAGTATAACTCCACCACAGTTACCCCAACCGAAGACAATAATCACACCATGACAGGCACATATCCTAACAACATAACCACACAAGGTAACTCTCAAGTAGTTAGGCGACGCAGCTTCATATTCAGGCAACACCAATAATGAAAGCCCATTATCCACAACCACCAAAGAAGACGGAACCAAGTAACTCTGACAAGAAAATAGCTCATCAAAGCAACGAGAAAGCAGATGCGGCAGCACTCTGGACATGGCAAAAAGCTACGGCCTGTTTCATCAAACCTGAAGGGAAAACCCACATAACAGTCTGCCAACCCAAGGACCATAAGTTTACGGGACTGAAAGACGGAGAACAAGTCAAATTGAAATGGGATGCCAAGACGGGAGGACTGACTATTAAACGCCTGGACTCCAACAAGTATGATGGAGCAATACTCAGTACGGATAAATCGAACTCAGAAGCGGACGCTGACAAAGGCCTCAGCATAATACGGGAAGTGGGTGAAGCGGACGCAGACTTATGGAAAAAAGCTCAAGCTAATGAGTGGTATCAGTGGGCCAAATACACAGCTTATGAATGGACAGGGGGCATTGGAAATTGTCTACTATGTGCAACGGGTAGGCCGAACCTTGAAGTAGTCCCCCTGCCCTATGATACCAGTACATGCAACACCTTCCGTGACTCTCTTGTGACCCGTTATGGTAGTAAGATATTGGCTACAAAAACACATTATTATCGCGTTAAAGGCGAGACAGTCACAACACAAGTCCGGGTAAGACAAGCAGTTAACAACACTATGTGTCCATACTGGTGCCTCTTGTATGCTGGAGTAGGAAATTCCGCACCATCCTTGCTAGAGCGATGTGGAAATGTAACTAGGTGGCCACAAACCACTAGACTAAAACCACCCACCAGCCAAGTAAAATTTTAACTGGGCAAAGAACTACACCTTTGAATGCTACAGAAATGAAGAAGTAAAAGATATGGGGAATTTTACGGGACGCTGTAACAGGATTTGGGATGTCAGCGATGCAGAGTTTTCACTAGACGCAATAAACGAGACATGTGTAGAAACACACATCCTAAATGGAACAAGAACGATCGAAGGCTGGTCCAACAAACTACCACACGTTTTGACCAGGCAAACAGTACCACTGGCCGATGTATGGTGGATATGCGGAGGCATGAAGTTGAGACAAGCCCTGCCTTTGGGCTAGTCTGGCTTATGCACCAGAGTAATGATAGTGACTGAGGTTCGCATGAACCAAGTCAGCTCTGGACCAGGCCAACAAAGTCATGCCAAGTACATATCACAGAGTCAAAAGAGGCTATCAAAAGGATGCCAATATTTACCTGGATGCAATCGGACAGCCATGAGGAATTCCCAGCGAGTTTAAGGCACGGAATGAGATTTTAGCAGGCTTTGAATCTTCCCCGCCATAGTTGCAAATAAAAATCTGGAATAGATTAACTACATTTACTACAACCAACAGCGATTCATAAACTACACTGTGTGCACTGGGAGAACAATTATCTGCCACCAGCCTAATGACCATGCAGAACAGACAGGCTTTAGACTGGCTACTGGCAAAAGAAGGAGGTGTATGCCATCTGTTTGGCGAACAATGCTGAACTTACATACCAAATAACACGGCTCCAGGAGGGACTTTCTATGAAGCCATGAAAAAACTAGGGGAACTACGACATGACATAAAACAGAATGCCGGCTTCACCATGTTTTCGACTGAATGGTTTAGCTGGATGTTTGGCCAATGGGGAGGATGGTTTGTAAAAATAGGGGTTCAAGTAGGCATAGTCCTAGTAACATTGGCAATTATAGCATGTTGTGTGTTCCCTCTAGCGAAAAGTTTCTGTATCCAGGCTACAGTAAAGCAGATGATACAGAGCCCCGTGCCCAATGACTTTGGTACCATTGACAGTCCCGCGGTCCTAGAATTGGATGTTATACCCACTGATCACATTGTACAGTCATCAATGACTTACAATATTACAACTGATGTTTTAGATTATGCCAAATTGTGTGTCTTATGTCTTGTGTTTCAGGCCCAACCGGCCTCTTTTGTGTCCTCTTTGTCTTGTCTTTCTGTAGCTGTTAAATGTTGTGTGCAGAACTCATGGCAAACCCTGTTCAGGACCCAATCCAGAGCCTTGTCCAAACCGAAGGGTTGATTTAGATGGGTATTTTGCACAGCCCTGATTCCGGCCCAATGCATTGCGTGTGAACTAATGGAAAGACTGGGTACCTTACCAGTCTCCGACAACCTGCCAGCAGCATGGAAGGTCTTCTACGCTTGCTGCACGGACGTCGACTGGTTCAGCGATATGAAATTGACGCGACCCATTCATCACATACTTGCACATGCCAACTTTTACCACATCGACAATAAATGGCCAGACCAGGAGTACACATTTCATGTGACACTGCCAAGAGGACTCTCCCTCCAAGTACGCACCCATGTTCTTTGTTGATCATTATGAGTGGCAGAATATTATGGATCTTCTGTGGCACATGAATACTTTATCACTGATGGCATAGTTCAATGTAGCCAATTCCAAGTGGTGACTGTTTTTTTTTCTGTGGGTATGAACTATGGTGTTCACACTCCAAGCAGGCAGAGCTTGCATTAACTGAGACAAGGATTGACAGACACCGAAAGACTCCCGACTCTAGAGTCGTCATAAACCACAAGGGCGAACTGCTTGTACGATTTTCAGTTTGGGACGAGCTACATGCACGAAAGAGGATTCGCGTACCACTGCCGAGCTGGATTAGGGACTTTTATAAAACACACCACTGGTGGTACTAGACATGGACTCTTTTAATGAACGGGTTATCTGAAGGGTTTTGCCAAATGTGAATTGTCTATGTTAATGTGTATACTGTATATATGTGTTTAGGTGACCCTGGCTGACAAATGCTGTTGCGCTACATTGCGGGCAGAGTGGGAATTTTCCCACAGCAATTGGTACTCTGAGGCTTTTTCGCCCACTCCTGGTTCACCCTGAGGGAGGATTTATACCTGTGATATGGTGTAGGGGGAGTAATGTGAGATTATGGTTATGGAATGAAAATTGATTGAAATTTCTAAAAAATTTGGAAACAGAAATGTGTTAAATAATGGTACAAAATTTCTGATTGAACAATGCAACATTTATGGTACGGGACTGATACAATGTAATCTAGAAAATATAACGGTACTAAAGGGAATAGTAAGTAGAAAAAACTGATAATAGAAACCTAGTGAGAATAAATACTAAACTTAGAAATAATCAAGGATTTATAACCATGTGGACTTTTGAATAGTCGCAAAGGAAGCATGTGCTGTGCATAACCCTGTAGTGATGGAAGGCCGCAAAGGCCTTCCCCGACAAAGCTCACTATAAAGGTGATGCCTTTGGTAGGAAAAGGATACCTCGCTAGCCAAAACTAAACACCGATAGGTGAGGTATAAAAACTTAAAAAGGTATGACCAAGATGATTTAAGAAGCAAAAGATGAGACTCAAGGGTCTCAAAGGGGGGAGTAATGTGGAGAAAAGGGTATCCTGCATATAATAAGGATATATCCTGCATAAAAAAGGATAGTGAAAAGAATAATAACCCAATATAACCAAAATATGTATCTTGCATGAAATAGAGTGTAGAGGGTGTAGCCAAAACAATATAATCAAAACTATACTAGTAGAAGTAGAAGTAGTTATTAAGAGTGAAAATTATTATTAAAGTATGTACACATTAACTATATTTAATGATACAAGTGTAACCCCAAAAGTTGTATGCTCTGTGTATCAATGTGCACTGACAAAAAACCACACAAAAGCAGAATTGGATAAAGTAAAAGACAGCTTTATTTGCCACTTAAAAATCACAAAGATCTGTCTGGAGGCATTAGAAGCCTAGGCTGTCACCTCTGTAAGGCACGGTGGGTGAATACGAAGGGGAACCGAAGAGGCCCAGATGATCAGGAGAGGTCTCTTCAGAGTAATCTGGGGAGAGAGGAACATCCCAAAGCTCTACCTGGGTAGATTGATCTCTGGTAATTGGTAGGGTCTGAGTTATTCCCCTTATGTTCTTATCTGGTTTTGATTCAGCCCCTCCTTTGGTTATGCCCCTGGGCGTCTTTTTAATTTCTCCTTATTATTTTTCCCTTATTTTTACGTTTTTATGGGTGGGCAACAAAATTATGGGCAGACCACTTTGGCTTGCCCTTTGTTTTCTTTTCTTCATTGGAGCTGA
>JBCNYG010102770.1:0-13794 GCA_039654305.1 Porochilus rendahli | reverse complement strand
GCCTACTGTGCATGTTTTTGGACTGTGGGAGGAAACCGGAGTACCCTGAGGAAACCAAGCACGGTAAGAACATTCAAACTCCATACAGAAACGACCTCACCGAGTCTGGGATTCGAACCCAGGACGTTCTTGCTGTGAGGCGGACGTGCTAACAGCTATCACCCGTTTTCAGCGTTTCTTTATTGAGAATTTATTTTGTTTTTATTGCTGTGGTGTATCAACGTCTTATTAATAATATTAATAACGTTGCCTTTGAATGTTTTAAATGAACGTTGCCACGCCCCTTCTGGTGTTGAGCTGTTCCATAATGTCATCCAGTCATGTCTGTTCAAGCCCCAGTGAGACAGACAGAGAAAATGTCCTGACAGTATCATGCTTTGTCATGCCGAGATTATTTATCACATATAATAAAAGTCTATAATCATTAATATAAGTTTTGCAGGCCTGGCGAGCTGTCCAGGGAGTACTCTGCGCTCACCCAGAGTCGGCTGAGATTGGCGCCGAAAATTTTTGCAACAAACATGTGAGCTAAGACTCAGCTAGCTTGTGGTGATGTTTATTAACCTTTTGTGATTTATTCACCACGCCGTGTAATATCAACACATTTATCTTTAGCTTGATAAGAGAATAGAGCATGTATGAAGCTTGTTGGGTTTGTCCCCCTGCGATGGCTGTCCAGGGTGTACCCCTCCCTCGTGCAGAGCCGGCTGAGATGGGCGCCAGCCTTCCCGCGACCCTAATAAGGATTAAGCGGCTGAATGAATGAATAGATTTGTTTCCTTGGGGATGTCTGTACAGAGACCGGACAGGAGTAAATAAACACCCAGGGTTTCAGAATGATTATCGGATGCTCTATCGGATGCCCCATGGACGCCTCCCTAGGGAGGTGTTCCAGGCATGTCTAACAGGGAGGAGACCTAGGACACGCTGGAGAGACTATGTCTTTCGGCTGGCTGGGAACGCCTCTGGGACCCCCCGGAAGAGCTGGAGGAAGTGTCAGGGGTGAAGGAAGTCTGGGCTTCCCTGCTTAGACTGCTGCCTCCGCGACCCAGCCCCGGATAAGCAGAAGAAGATGATGATGATGATGATGATGATTTCAGAATGAATATCTGCTGGTGGAAGAAGAGGGTTGCTTCATGCTGCTCGGCCGTAACAGCCCCTTCGATGAAGATGTCTGCGGCCTCGGAACCGGGCTTTTTCGCCACTGCTGTCTTCACAGAGCGGAGGCATCTTTCTGATGGTCCGGAACGACCCGGTCGTGGACCCGTGGTGGTCTTACCTTCACTGTTGAACTCTTTAGCGTTGACGGAGGAAAATTCAAATTGCCGGCGATTCATCGCTGGCTGATGCCGCCCTGTGACCGACCCACAATTCGCCCTCTTTGTGCACCTTCATAGAGCAGTCTGACTGGTGTTCATTATATTGAAGTCCTTTGATTGTCAGATTTTCAGAGAGGTCGAATTGCGTGTCAGTCAGAGGAAAGCCTCATCTTCGACCAGCAAATATTCATTCTGAAATTTTGGGCGTCTGTTAACTGATGACCTCTGCACAAATTCTAGCAATATCTTTACCACACATGGGCTTGATGCATGAAAAAAATGGACTATAAATTGTTTACAGCCGATATCCGTGTATGCGCCATTATTAGCGGCCGCCATTATCATCTGAACAGTGTAACATCAGCCATCAGGATAATTTCATCATTTCAGAGTCTGGATCTGATATTACTCCACACTGAGTTACAAACATGTGTTCACATTCCAGGCAAGTTGGTGCTAATGTTCATTCATTTATTCACTCATTTTCTGAGCCGCTTTATCCTGATTAGGGTCGCGTGGAGGCTGACGCCCGTCTCAGCCAGCTCTGGGCGGCGTACACCCTGGACAGCTCACCAGACCATCGCAGGTCATTCATTCAGTCATTCATTCATTTGCGGAATCGCTTAAGCCTATTAGGGTCGCTTGGGTGCCTAGCTTAGCCGACTCTGGGGAATACCCTGAACAGCTAACCAGTTCACTGCAGGGCAAACACACACAAGCGTTCACTCTCGCATTGCACCTACTGTAAGGGCAAACTGGAACAGCCAATAATGCTGATAACGCACGTCTTTGGTCGGTGGGAGGAAATCGGGGTACCCGGCAGAAGTCCATGCGAACACATGGAGGACATGCAAACATTACACAGAAACGCCCGCGCCGAACCCGGAACTCAAACCCAGGAAACCCACGCAGAGAAAAGGAAAATATGGACACTCTATGAGGTAAGACCCCGGTCTGCAGTCAGGTTTGAACCGAGAGCCTGCTGGCTGTGAGGTGAAGGTGATGGTGGCTTTGTGGTTAAGGCTCTGGGTCACTGACCAGGAGGTGACTGCGATGCTTCTACCCCTCAGCTGCTCGGTGCTATGAATGAAATTTAAAAAGATGTTAGTTGCCCTGAATAAAGGAGTCTGTCAAATGTCATGAATATAAATGTAATGTAACTGTTGCACCATCATGCCTCCCGCTGTACCGTTGCCTTTTCAGCAGGAAAGTAGAAAGACCTGTTGAACTTACTAATCAGCTCTCAGCCGAGCCTCCGCCGCAGGTGACTAAGAGTCTAACCAAATTGATTTCTGGGTGCTTATAAATACCAATAAACTCTTCCTTCATTCACTCGATCCCTTCAAATGCATTCCAGTCAACTTTTACTGGACTGTACTTCACGGTTTTTGATTCATTCATTCATTTTCTCCCGCGCTCAATCCCAATAAGGGTCGCGAGGAGGCTGGCGCCCATCTCAGCCGACTCTGGGCGAGGGCGGGACAGCTCTCCAGGCCACCGCACGGCCAACACACATACAGCCATTCACTCTCACACTCACACCCAGGGGTGATTTGGAACCGCCAGTCAGCCTACTGTACATGTGGACTGTGGGAGGAAACCGGAGTACCTGGAGGAGAACCATGCAAGTACAGGGAGAAGATGCACACTGCACACAGAAACCAGAATAGAACCCAGGCCTTCTTCTGCGAGGTGGACGTGCTAACCACTGCGCCGCCATGCTGCCGGGTGTTGTCCTGTACATCATAATCGATTAATACTGTTTACCAAACACACCCAAACCCTCGCCGGAATCCCTCCCATGCGTCCTGTTTTTACATGTAGACTGCTTTAGGCATATTTGCATCATCTCTCTGAAGAAGAAGGATTTGTAAAGGTGGTTATTGGGATCTGGGCGATGTTGCATCACCTGAAAATTTTGAGGCTACTTGGCAGACGCACACACTCCGAGTTTCATTTCCACTCCCTCCCTCGTATTGCCGCAGGGTTCATTTTGTTTATAATATGACGTCGAGGAAATATTAAACTTCCCATTTTTTTGAGTGGTACGCAATCCCATCTCCCGCTGATCACAACAAAGCTCATTTGTTAATTATTTATGTCTATGATAGATCTTCTGGCATCAGTGAGGAAGCAGAGGAAGACGGGGTATTAGATCATATACACGAATAATCGTTCTTTTTTTCTTTTTCGGTTAGTTGATCTGCCTCTCGGGCAGCGCGGTGGCGTAGTGGTTAGCACGTTCAACTCACAGCAAGAAGGTCCTGGGTTCAAGTCCGGCGAGGGCGTTTCTGTGTGAAATTATGTGTGCTGGTTCTCCCTGTCCTTGTGTGGTTTACATCTGGGTACTCTGGTTTCCTCCAGTAGTCCAAAAACATGCACGGTATGCTAATTGGTTGTTTCAAATTACCCCAACTGACATTAATAATAATAATAATAATAATAATGATAATAATAATAATGATGATAATAATAATAATAATAATAATAATAATAATAATAATAATAATAATAATAATAATAATAAATACATAAATACATAAATACATAAATACATAAATACATAAATACATAAATACATAAATAAATAAATTAATAAATTAATAAATAAACAAATAAATGTTAGTCTTGTCACTTCACAGTAAAAAGGTTCTGAGTTTTAAGCATATGGCGTAAGCATATTCCTATTGAGTCCTATGCTTGCATGGGTTTCCTCCAAATGGACTGGTTTCCTTCCATAGACCAAAGACATGCAGATTTGGTCAACTGGATACTCTAAATTGCTCAGATGTGTGAATCTGAGTGAGTCTCTGTGCTAGACCTGTAATGCACTGGGAACCTGTTCAGGGAGTACCCTGCCTTTTGGATTTAGTTGAGGAATTTAAGAGGAATTTAGCTTTAGTACAATATTCATAGAAATAGGAACTTTATAAAGAATTAAATTTCAGAAACGTTATGAACAAGTTATAAAGTTTGCCTTCCTAGTCAAATGTTTTTCTGGACCACAATGGAAATAAGTGCTTGCACTTTCTTGGGTTATCCAATTGTTGTAATGATTTTGTATAATTTATGCATTCTCATTTTAATGAAGAATAAATCAAACAATACAATATTGTAGCAGAATGCATTTATATTGTAAGTTTTACTCTGTATCCTTTTGAAAATGTATGGCACGTCATGAAAGTCAGAATCAGACAACAATGACCACAGACTGCTGAATGGCTGAAATCTTATATCAAGTAGGAATGGACCAAATTTCCAGCTGCAAAACTGCAAACAAAAGAAAAAGTGATGATAGTATGTGTATCTGTACCAGCGTTTCTTGTGTGGTGCAGGAATTAAATGTTAACTTTATTTATTTTTACAACATATAAGTATGCTGATCAGTAAAAATACTGAAAATATTTTCTTTGAACATTTGTCACTTAAAATGTTCAGGTGAATCCGGACATTTCACTATAACATTGTAGCTTAAAATACTGCTATTTTTCACACTGAGGTACTGCTTGGTAGATTACTTAAACCAAATCTTAAGGAAAAGTATAATAATCATGGCTGCTGTCATCACTGTCTTCTTGCAGTAGGACCAGTGTGGATGGCAAGAGCAATGCTAGTAGTAACTTAAAGGTGCCCTTTCACTTACCAGGCATATTTCATGAACATGAAATACAGTTATCTCCAGCCACAGTGTATTTCATTCAGAGTAAAACCACTAAAAAGTCTGATGGAGGATGGGTGATGATTGTGCTTCAGCAAGGCTAAAATTTGGAAGATTTTTGATTGTGAAATATGCATGAATCAAGCCATGTGCAAGGTTATCCTGGAATAAAACTTGCTTCTTCGGCTCTGATAAGGTCCCCTGTGAAACTCAGGTGGAGAGTCAAAATCGATGAAAGCTATAATTAAAATGCCAAGTAATGATTTCTGAGTTCATACAAAATTTAAAGTATTGTGTGGTTTAAAATTGAATATGATTTTGATCATATTGATTTTTATGCATTTTTAAGCTCCCAAAAGATTTTATTCAATTTTTTTGACCATTTTTCTGCAATTAAAGACTCTAAAAGACAATATTGTTCAGTGGAATTAAACAAAATTATTTATGTTCCGGCCCTGCGATGGCCTGGCGAGTTGTCCAGAGTGTTTCCCGCCCTCGCCCAGAGACGGCTGAGATGGGCACCAGCCTCCCCGCAACCCTGATTAGGATTAAATGGCTTTGAAAATGGATAGATTGATGGACAGTTGTTCAAGTTCCTCAAAAACATACTTAGAGATTTTGCAGAGGTCTCCTAATTTTTTCCACTGTATGTATACTAAACAGCTGGCTGATCTGCGGGCTGAGTCATGTGGATGTCTCACAAGAAAACAAGCCATAACATATCTATATCGATATTCTTTAAAAATAAGGAATAACGATGTGCATAAGATCTACAGTTATATGTATGAAAAATGCTGCTCTTGGTGCTGCTGCTTATACTCAGGCACACAAAGTAATACTTTCAGTTGTAAGCCAGGGCTCCCTTGCTTCACATCGGGCAGTATCACACCAACCCAGCATGAACTATTTTTATATATCAACACAAACTTTCATATTATATTCCTTTATATTTTTTTTTATGCTGGATGTGACAGTGGATAGAGATGCACCCTTTTATACACATCTCCTGACATTTTAAAAAGCTGTATAAAAACATTCAGACTTCCCACTAGGCTGCTAAGTCAGTGACAGGAATATTTCTTAGGATTTTAGTCTCTCACCATGCACATATTGTAACAATAAATGTGCACCAAAATTTCATAATGTTCGTTTAGAATTGTTTATGTACAACATCTCAGATGACCTGTATTACTTTAATTAGCAAAGCATAAACATAAAATAAAGTCTGAGAAAAGTTTAAGACTTGTTGGCATCTGCCATATTCGGTGTATTTTGCCATCATTCATATTCTATTTTCATCTTGATTGCACTTATAACATGCGAATTAAAAGCAAATGGTCTGAGAACAAAAAATTAACAAAACTGATTTACGACAACAGATTTAGTTTCTTTTTTTTTTTGCCAAACATCACAAATCAATCTCAAATCAACTACAAATATCCGCACGACTTTTGCGCAGTATACATATTTTAGCCGCAAAAAATTCTCTTGCATGTGGACTTGCAGAACATTTTGACACAAATTTCCGAATTTACAATAAAATCAATTCATGGCGGTCGTTTTTCTATCTCACTTCTAGTGTGATCACCCACTAAGAGCTGAGATTTCATAAACATTGACTTTAGACATACCTGTACACAAGATGTCCATTATGGATTAAGCTCTTAAACTGCATGCAAGCTTTGCCCAGACAGCTTTCTGGACCCAGTCACTCAGCAGGCTGTGGGTCTGACAGAAAATTTTACTAAAAACTACACTGCAAAACTAGACCAACACTGTAAAACCATCATATGCACCCAATATACCTATAGGGAAAAATTAAACCAAGTCCAAGGCACAGACAGAGAAAGGATGCACAACATAATTTTTATAGTGTAATGTATGTTTGCAGAGCAATGCTTAATCTCTAAAGAAAAGAGGTTCATGATAAAACTCTGTGAGAGGTGATACATTAGGTGGAGAAGGAATGTATGATCTGTAACTTCATGCCTTTTGGAAATCATTTCATGTTTCACTTGCTTAATTGTTCACATTTACAGAAATTGTGACCAGGGGTGCATATTATGTACTTTGAAGCATGACTTGGTTCATTACCCTGCATGAAAACAAAGTTCTGACTTGTAACATGGGAAAAAGTTTTGCTTGGTGAACTTGGTGTAGTTTTTTATGCCTTCTTCCGCTTTAAAAGGCCCAACTATTTCATCTGCAATGATGGCAGCCCAGATCATCACTCCTTCACCTCCTTGCTGCCTTCTGAGATGTGTTGAAGTTGCACATCCAAGGAGAACCCAACTTTTGTCCCTCTCATCAGGTCCATCCAATGTAGCTCGCATCTCATCAGTGAAAAGAACCTTGTCAAAGTTTATCTTCATTTTTTCAGAAGCCCACTTCAGGCTGCATCCACATAGAAAACTTTTCTGGGGAATCTTGAAGGATTTGTCTTTCAACAGTGAACAGGTGTGTATATATGTATATATACACAGTTGAGGTCATTCGCATAATAAAGATATTTAAATATACAATGAATACTATAATTAATTTCAAAGTCGGCAAAAAAATACGAACTTTTCGCTTAACCCTGCCTAAAATAAGTTATGTGATGCTACTTGCAACAACACTGGCAATGACAAGAAAGGAAAGCTAGGTAGCCTAGCTGGCACCAAAGAATTTACTGACTCTGAGAGGAAAGAGTGAAAAACACAGTCAGAGAGAAAGAGACACAAAAAAGATATTTATTGGAGAGCATTTTGATAGATGAAATAAAGTGAAAGGCGAACTGAACTTGATGTTTAACTATGAAGTTACTTGACAGGTGTGTTAAGAGAGTTGTTTCACTTGTTTGTCTGAGGTCCATAATAATAAGGTTGTTATGCAAAAATAGTGACTATTTTATATGCAATCAGGGAGCACGTTCAATGCCATTCTGAACATAAGCTTTTCATAGCAACCAGTTAGCATCTTCCTCTCACTATACAAATGGTGTAACAATTATTAGTGATCAGAGAACACCACATTGAACATCGTATGTCTTCTGCCTTCTTGCATGACAGTGCCTTATGAGTGTTATGAGGACAGCTTATTGTCTACAGGTGATGCAAACAGATCGACTAGCCATGCGGGTAACCAGTATAAAAAAGAAAAAAAAAAACCCAAGTAAAAACCATGTTAGATGCGAATAAAGGCAACAGGTGTAGTAAATTACTGTGACCATCTGGCAATTTGTAGATTGGTGAAAATTGTAACTGTGCTGTTTGTTTCAACTGTTTAAACTTTTAAAATTATTTATTTATTTATTTAGCAATTATGTTCATAGATAACAAGACAAGCTTTTTTGTTCACCAAGACGGGAGTAATTATGACAAGGTTGCATGGTCAGAAGAGTAAGATAAATTATCAGAAACACCCTATTAAGAATATCAATTCACTTTGTCCCAGTTCTTAAAAATATCAAAACAGTGTTGCCTTTCAATCAATTTCACTAAACCCAGCAGTTGCCCTTCATTAAAGGCTCATTGACATTCATCATCTGGTGCATTCATACATATTTAGAGCTCTGAAATCAGTCATCTGCAGTTCTGAGTAAAATTGCGAACAAAAATGAGCATTTTAAGGCTTCACAATATCTTGGTTATATTGGTTATCATTTTGTAATATTTTGTATCATTTGGTAGTACAATATGATACAAAACTTAAATAGACCAACTGGAACACCAACGAGTAAACATAACTGTAGAAAGTTCCTCTTCCTAAATTGTTTTGATTATCTTTGTCAGTTAACTTAACATTAGTCATACTGTATGTATCATCTTGAGCTCAGTAAGGAACAAAAATGTCTTTTTGTTAAGAAGTTTATTCAGACCATGGCCTTACCAGTTGAGAGTGTCTGGTGACATCTTGCTGTCTCTACAAATTATGTGAGCTTCCGCCGTAGGACTTAGTCATATCGGTTCTGTTTTGATCTGCTCACTCCTCTCCTGTGTGTCTTTGATTACAGGCTCCGCCCTGATTACATTCACCTGTTCCTAATCCCCGCTGGAGGATAAAAGTGGGCTGCTTACCTTGTTCTGGTCGCCAGATTGTCTTGGGCTATCATAGTGAGAGAGTTGAGCTGACAAAGTGAGACACTTGTGCCTTTTTTGAGGAGAGTGCTTCTCGCACCGCACCACGATCCAGCCGTAATTTAGTGTTCATGTTCCACGTTTACCTTGTTATTTAATAAAAGATACTTGTTTGCATTTTAACCTGATCCTGTCGTCTCTGTCCTGCATTTGGGTCTATTAGTTCTTGCTACCGGCGTAACAAATTAATAAAATGCCAAGATCTCTTTTTAAACAATGACAAGAAAAAAGAAGAAAAAATGATAAAAGATAAAATAAAAAAAGCTTATATCCACTCAGAACGTAAGGCACTGCAGGCAGAGGTTTATCAAACAATTCCGTTTATTAACCAATGAAAAAACTCCCACAAAATATGTTGAAACTTCAAGGAGTATTGTGATTTGCATGTAGAGTCATGACTGTGTTCTGCAGAGCTGTATTCTCTTTACCTCATAAATATTTTGAAATAAAATTAAATTGATAATAATAAAATATTAATAGACGAAAAAAATGGTGCACTCAAAAAGCACAGGAGTCTTACGTAGGCTTTGAATAAGAACTTGACTTTTATTAACCTTTGCCTTAACTGAGATGTGGTGCAAAGGGATGTCCATGACTCAATAGAAAAATTGACAAAATAGTAGGCTTCCACTTGGCTCTGCACATTACTTTGTCTTTCTCCTGGCAGCCTCACTCTTGCACACAGCTCACTGCCTGAGAAGGAATGAGAGAAAGTAAGAGGAATGTACACAAAAATCACATAATTCAGCATAGACTCGGCTGCGTGGTGCTTCTCATTTAACACATTACAAAACATCTCTTTTCTAGTGTGAACCCATACTAAACCTTTACCTTTGACAGCAAGTTAACTGCTGCCATCAATCCTCAGCCTATGGATAACTATGCATTTTGCATTTTTGGAGTTAATGCAAAGGTCTGTAGTCCAAAAAGTGTCCACTAGCACCTAGGAGAGAAATCCCCCAGCTTTATGTCTAATGCAACAGTGTGCATAGGATTGTAACAAGATTCAGATGCTTCACTGGTGATACAGCATTAACCACTGGACCAGATCTAGTGGTATATATTTACTTAAACCACTTAGAGAGCTGGCAAGGTCCATATAATTAGTCAAAAGCCAAAGATAATATGAGGTCAGCCAAGTCTCCTAACTCCTTTTTGGTCAAATGTAGGCCACGATGGTAGCATCCTTATCAGTTTGGGGAAAATGACAGAGATTCTCTTTATCCATCCATCTCTACATTATTGAAAATTTTACTAAAGATAATTATACTGTGGTTGAAAGATGTTGGTCAATTCAGTGAACTGTGACAAGTTTGTATGAACAAAACCAAACTTGGACTTTGGAGACAAGGGAATCAGCCATTAGCAGATTGGTCACATCCAGGGTGAAATAATAATGAACTACACCCAGCCAATCCTGGAGCTCATCAGTAGAAGTCAAAGAATCAGCAACAATCTGTGAAAGTCTACTCAAAACTGACTGTCCAGGTGGACACAAGCACAATGAAGCTATTCAAGTCAATGTGTGACGTCTTTATTATTCCTATCACTTTTCCCTAATTATACCTGAGCTGCTTTTCTTTTGTGCTCAAGCAAGTACTATGGATGGCTGCCCACAATCGTGCTAGGGGAGTCTTATTGTGATGTTCTGTAAGTATCTTATGAATTATCAACTGGTTCTGGAGGTAGGGCTGACAGTGGTAGAAATGAAGATGCTGCAACTTTCTCTTGAAGAGACAAGCATGGACAAAATAAGTAATAAATATCTTAGTGGGACAGCACAGATAGTAATGTTTTGAGATAACGTAAGAGAGGTCAGATTGAGATGGTTTGGCAGAGGAGGAATAAAGGGTATATTAGTAGAAGCATGTTGAGGATGGAACTGACTGGAAGGAAGGCCAAAGTGGAGATTTATAGATGTGTTGAGGGAGGACATGCAGGTGATTGGCTTGAGGGAAAGAGGGATGTAGATGACAGAGTGGAATGGAAAAGAGTAAACCACAGTGGTGACCCCTAGCAGGAGCATCAAAAAATAAGAAAAACAACTGCTTTTAGTGTTTAATACCAAATTGTTTGGCCCTTTTCATACTTTACCATATTGGATTTTGGATCTAAAAAAATTATTAACATGGGGAAGGTTTTACATGTAGATTCTATTACCAATTGAAAATTGTTTACTGCAAATGGCAAGATTCTCAAAACATTATTTATTTAATGAATGAATAATTATTATTAACCTTCAAAGTTAAGCACACCTTTACATACACATCTTAGTTATATTTAGCATCATTTACATGCTTATTTCCAGATTTGCATCAAGTGCACACCCTAGTCTAGCATTTCTAAACTTGTTGGGATGTGCTAAAGATATGCAGTCAAAAGTTATCAGTGGAAAAGCGTGACTGATCAAACAGCATATTTATTTGTAAGAGTTTCCCTTTCAGATCGCAAAATGTGGGGTGGGGTGGCAATCAATGAATCAGGATTTGGTAGTCAATTTACTGCTAATTGTAGAAAAACAGCATGTCTTAATCTGCAGAGATATTGAGAGAGTGAAACAGTGGGCATGCCACTGCTGAAATTGAGCATATGTACACAGTTTTTAATATATTTTTTACTTTCAGTTGAGTTAGGAAAAAAATAATATGGTGAATTGGTTAAACACAAAAGCAAAACTTTATAGGTTACGTTTAAGTGCTAAATAAAAAATTTTGCTGAAGTTTGTTGCTTTAAAAATTTGAGTTTTTCTAACCTTCATTTTTTTACTTATTCACAATTACAGGCAATTAGCCTACCGTGCATGTTTTTAGACTGAGGGAGGAAAACGGAGTACGGGGAGGAACTCCACGCAAGTGAACATGCAGACTCCACATAAAAACACTTCAGACCGGGAATTGAACCCAGGACCTTTTTTGCTGTGAGGTGGACATGCTAAGCACTGTGCCACTGTGCCACCCATTTTAAAAATAATAATTCATATTGTTTATTGATTTTGCATTGTAGGTATTTTTTTTTTTACAATTTGTATTTCCTTTACTATTTTCCTACCATGTTCTAACGTGCAATTTACAGGTTGTAATGAACCAAATCTTAGAGATCTAAGTACAAAAAATTCACTAATGGTGTTGAAGCATACAAGTGCCTTGGTTTGCTAGACTGACCTAAATTATTTTGCTAATGAATCAAACTTAGATTTTGAAGTTTTTACAAATGAAAATACTTAGTCATTCCAAGAAAAAAAGTTTGATTTATTTATAAATTTATTATTTATAACTTTGATTTAATTAAATTTTTTACAGTGCATTATCAGAACATATCTGTCACATCATCACAGTTACATAAAGAGAGAGAGGCCAGAAAATACACGTTTGCTTTTACTGTAGTCATCCTGATCATGCTACTGCCCAGTGCCCCAGCAGCACGCCCCATTACCAGCAGGAGGGGACTTCAGCATTCACTTATTCCTCCTCACTGAGTACCACTTCTCCTATTACTTCTATTTTATGTCCTTCCAGTAACCGTGGACTCCGGAGCAGTGGTGACTTCGCCTTAAGAACTAATTTAAATGGATTCAGCTTTGTTGCATCTATGCCAGTAATGACGGTCCCATCGGAGAGGGTATCATCACATAATGCAGTGTCCAGATATGCATGTCAGGAAGGCATCACATCAGGAATGCATCACATCAAAAATCATCACATCAGGAAGGTGTCACAGGCACCAAATCACCAAAGCATCCTATCATTCTCATAATGCCTTGGATGGAACAACATGGACGAAAAGAAACATTACTTAGTGGTCACAGCAGTGACACCAGTTCTGCTTACAGTATTGCACCATCCGCTTACCAACCACTTCTTTGGAGGGCCCTGAGGTACAAACAGCCATAAACATTCCATTAACAAATTCAGGCCTCACTGAGATATTTAGAATACAGGAGGCCAGCAGCTTACCTCTTCAAAATCCCCATGACTGTGCCATAGACCCCCTTATGCAAGAGTATATCTGTCCAGACACTTCATTGGCGTTGGCCTGATTCTTTCTTTTTTTGAAGAAGAACAATAAAGGAGGACTTTAACCATGCATTGACTACCAAGAGCTGAACAAAAGCACAGTGAAGTATCCCATTCCCCTATCGTTGGTTCCTGCCACCCTCTAACAACTTTTCAATGCTAAATACTGCACCAAGTTGGATCTATGCAGCATGCACATCCTGATCCATATCCACCTGGGAGATAGGGGCACCACACAGAGCACACAAATACACCAAGATATCATACAGACTATGGCATCCTTTGATGTATGCTGGGAAAATAAATCATAGCATACATTGATGATTTACTGGTGTGTTCATCCACACCGGAAACACACATCGATCAGGTAGGAAAGGTACTAAAATGATTACTAAGAAAAAACTCCATATCAAGGCAAGTTCCATGGCACTCTAATGACATTCCCTTGTTGCATTATCAGGCTAGGAGGCATCTCTATGGACCAGAGCAAAGTAGAAACAGCCACATCATAGCCTTAACCTGTCACCATTAAAGACTCCCAACAATTCCTGGGCTTTGCAAATTTACGTATGCACTTCATCCAGAATTTCATCATGCTGGCTAACCCTTTCACATCTCACAAAAGAGAAGCTAAGCTAACTGCAGTGGAATTAGGCAGCCACCCAACCGATTTCAAGCGGTTAAAA
>JBCNYG010102699.1:0-13819 GCA_039654305.1 Porochilus rendahli | reverse complement strand
TTTAATAACTGCCAGTTTAAAGGATTTAGGTACATAACCAGTGCTAAGGGAAGAATTAATTATATTTAGTAAAGGGTTTATCACTTCTGGTGGTACCTGTTCAAAAAAACACGTAGGTACTGGATCTAGCACACAGGTTGATGACTTTAATGAAGAAATTAATGCTTCTTTAGTTCTGTCTCCTGAATGGGGCTAATACTCTCTAGTTGCTGATCTGATGGTGGCCTGGGAACGCCTCGGTATCCCCACGGTATCCCCACGGAAGAGCTGGAGGAAGTGGCTGGGGAGAGGGACATCTGGACCTCACTGCTTAGGCTGCTGCCCCCGGGACCCGACTCTGGACCAAGCAGAAGAAGATGATGATGATGTTTTTGATAGAACTGCAAGACTGCTGTTCTATAGACAGTTGTTCTGTCATGATCCCGCATATCTCACCTCTAGGGGAGCTATTGTGTGTTTTTGTTTTCCTGTTTTTTCCATATTCTTCTCCAGGCTATGGGCGTGGTCTTGCTGATTCCAATTATCTTTACACACCTGTTGCTTATCAAGAACCCTACTTATACTCCAGCAAAACACTCCCCAGTGTTGGTTTGTTGACATTGTCGCTACCTGTGTTCCTGACTATACCAGCGCTGGATTCTTGTTGATAACCTGCTCTCCTGCTTGCTCAGCATTTGTAAAATATCCAGCCTTCCAGTAGTATTGAACCTCCTTCTGCTTTTTCTTCATATTTTTGTTTGCTTTGGAGCTTTAATAAAGACCTCAGTTTGTTCACCCCAACTCTGCCTTTGTTGTCCTTCATTTGGGTCCTACTCAGCTTGTCTCCCTCGTGACATGTTCAGAATTTAATATGTGATAAATTTAAATGTAAATACACATGTAAAAGACTGGTCATCTAGGGTGTATTGTGAAGCAGAAATTTCTGGAAGTCACCTCATGTTTCCAGCTTCAGTCACTTTACCTACATTTAGCTTTTAAATCTTTTGGACTTTGACAGTCACCTCATTTCTCTATTTAACAATAATTAAAAAAAGAAAAAAAAATAAGTCAAGAAAAAAACCCTCATTGCCTCAAGGTTTTTAAAAATCTTCTGACGAGAAAACATCTGACCTCATCAGGGTGCAATAGAGCCAATTGGTAATTACTGAAAAATAACCCCCGTCTGGATTCACATCAGGGTCTTCATTTCTCTTGGTTTATCTCAAAATAATGACTGGATTGCTGTACAATATCCCTTACTTTATATTCAGATGATTTCCTAAACAGACATAGGATGCTAGTAACAATGGTTCTCGGATAATCTAATATGTGGCTGTATGTTTTTACCTTATAAATTTTATTTTTCTCATTGAAGAATTTAATGATGTTATCAAGTTCTCATTCTTATCTGCTACATTCAGCAACAGCACAGTCTAAAAGTCCTGTAAAGTGAATTGCGGCAAGAAGATTTTTTTGTACAATAACGTATGATAGCAGCCTTTCTGTCTCTTCCTCCATTGCTTTCTCTATTTTCTCATTCTCGCTGTCTTTTACACAGACATGTGCGCGTGCATACACACACACACACACACACACATATAGGTAATAGGATTAATGGAGCCCAGGCAGACAGTGGAAGTTATTACCTTGATTACTCTTGACAACAGGCATCAGAAGGTAAAATGTTAGGAAAGTGGGGAAGAACAAAATGTGACAGCAAGGCAGGTGGAGAGGAAAATGGACTAAAATGTATTGTTCATTTTGAATACTTATTCATTTTTATAAGTGGAACATTGTGTTTTTGATACTTGTCTGCTTTAAACTAACTAGTTATTAATTTAACCATGAGTTGAAAAATGTAATGTGTGTGAGTATGTAGGTTTCGTCTGGGTACACCAGCTTCCTTCCATAGTCCAAATACACACACATACACACACACACACACACACACACACACACACACACACACACACACACATACACACAAATATATATACCCAGAGGAAACCTGCACAAACACTGGGGGAACTTCACACAGCCTTCTTGCTTTGAGGTGACAATGCTAAGTACTCAGCCTATGTGCCACCTCTCTGTGAAGATAAGTAACCTTTGTGGTTGCACACAAAGCACAAATAATAATGAACATTGTGAATAATGAATGCCTCAGGTTTCTGTTAATTTATGAACAAATTTTTGAAGCTCAAAATCCTGGGCGCTGTATCAGTTGGGACTGTTGTCCCTTGTAGGTTAAACATTGTTGAGTATGTTCCAGGTGAAATATCATATGAATTGTAGCAGAGGTTGGCAGTGATAGACTTTTAACTCGTCAATGCAAAAACCTATCAATTAATAAATCCAGACACACTTATCAAGATGGGTATGGGTAGTTACTTGATTATAACACATTATTATAACTCCGAAAATCAATCTAAAAATGCCTGATTAACAAAAATAAGCATTATTACAAATAGTCACAGCTTCTCACAATCCACCCACTCCACAAACTACGCTTCCTATAATTCATTTCACTTCAGTTACCTCATCTCAGAATTGCTATCTCATTACACATTATCTTTGTTCTCTTCTTGTTCAATTTCATTCCATCAGTTTCCCTTCTCTGTTCAGATCTTACAAGTTTTTAAGTGCTTCCTCACTTCCTGCAAACAGTATGATGTCATCAGCAAACCTTAGATTTTCTTGCATCCCTCAGATGATATTAATACTAGCCTCTATATTCACTCCTTTGAATATTTCTTCCAATGCTGCTGTAAACATAACTGAGGACAATGTGTCTCCTTGTCGAACTCCTTTCATGATCTGGATCTTTTCACTCACACTTTCGCTTCTATGTTCTCATCTGTGCAGTGCCTCCCTTGTATGTCTCTTTAATGATGATGATGTGCTTGTCTGGCACACCATGACTCTTTAGGGCATTAAATAAAGCCTAAGGCTGGATTGAGTCAAATGACATGTAGAGTGGGATCTGGTACACATTGGTCTTCTCTAGTACATGACCGTGTGTTAGTGAAGACTTTGAGTTCAAAAACAGATAAGTGCCATAGTTTTCATTATGAGAAAAACATTTTTTTATAGTAGTTTTGAAAAACTTTTTTTCAGTAGCTTTAAAATAAAGCTACTGAAAATGTTGTTTTTCCTCATAATTAAAACAATGATATAAACTCTTACCTGTGAACTCAAACTCTTCAAGTGGTCTGCAAAATCCTCTCCTGTATGCTGCTTGTTCCATGTTCTTTGAGGATGCCACTTAGTCTGTTCTTCAGGACTTTCATGAACAGCTTGTACATATGTGATAGCAAACTTATTGGCCTATAGTTTGCCAGGTCTTTCTTGTCATTTTTCTTAAAAATTAGTGCAATGATGGCATTTTTCCACTCTTAGGGTACTGTTTCAGTCACAAGTACTTTGTTAAATAACTCCTTGATCTTCTTCAGGACAATGTTCCCTCCAGCCTTTATCATTTCTATAATCTGGTCTTCACCTGGTGCTTTGTTGTTTTTTATTTGCTTGATGGCTTGTTTTACTTCCCTGTAAAGAATTGGTGGTACCTTTTTAGCTTCTACACTGACGATATTTTGACCCATTTCTTTATTCAGGTTTTGTAGAACTCGGCACATCTATCAAGGATTCTGTCTCTATTGGTTGTGATTCTTCCGTCTTGTTCTTTTAGTGACAATATCAAAATCTTGCATCCTTCTTTGTTGTTGTTGTAGGCTGTTTTGAGTCCTCTTCCTGTTTCCATTGCCTGTTTGATTTTCAAAGTTTATGCTGTTCGATGTCTACCCACATCATCTTTCTGATGATCATACACAGTTCACTGTATTCGATGTTCTTTTTTGCACTTTTGTCACAATCTACCATACTTATTCTCTGGGGTAGTAGTTCTTTGATTTTAGATTTCATCTTCTCTTTCTTGCTCATGTGAAGTTTTCCTGCTGTCTTTATTGCACACTCTTCAATGGCTATTGTGATTTTCTCTGCTATCTCCTCCACACTGGCTTCCCTTCCCCGCACCTCAAAGCGATGTTGCTGCTTTAGTTGGAATTTATCTTTCTTCAGCTTAAGAGCCACTAAGTTGACTTTCGGCTTTGACGACTTTACCATTCTGCTCCTTTCTATTTAAGTGTTCAGTCTGATAGTGCTTCTTACCAATCTTTGGTCGCTGCCAACATTGACTCTCTGGATGACCGGTATCTAGGACAGTAATGATCTTGTTGGTTTGGACGTAATCAATCTCATTCTTCACAATTACATTTTGGCTCTTCCATGTCTTTCGGGGTTTTTTTGAAGCAGGTATTTAACTACTAGATTCTTTGCTACTGAAAACTAAATGCTAACTGTCCAGTGGCTGCTCTATCCCTATGTTGGTGGTGTCCTACTTTAGAATTGAAGTCACCTATGATGATTTTGTAGTGACTTTTGTTCTCCATGATTCCTGTGACTTTATCACAAAACTTCTCTATTTTCTCAGCATTATAATGGCTTGATGTCGGTGCATGCACTTGGACTACTTGTATCACAAACATCATGTTAATTTCTACAGTAAGTTATGTCACACTGCTGCTTTTCTTCATACTTCATCACTCTGTCCTTTATACACTTGTTGACCAAGAAATCTACCCCTCCAGTAGACATGTCCACTGTCTAGCTGCTCCTGCAGTTCTCCTCTTCTTCTTGTTTCTGCTAATCCAATTTCATGTTGTCTTTCTTGATTTTTTAGGGTTCTTATATTGTATGAACACAGATGTAATTTGGAAACCCAGGGATTCTTAGCACCCTTTGCCTTTTGGCTGCCGGGGACTAAGGGCAAAGTAGTTTTGTCATAGTGAGGGGTTGAACCTTTACTCATCACGTTGGATCAGTGCATGTTGGAGAGTCAGATTGAACCTGGCTGTCAACTATGTGGCAACGTTGTATGGGGTTACATTTTACCCATAGCAGATCTATGAGACCTGACCTGACATTTCACGTGATTTACATGACAGTATTTCAGGACTCTGACCTGACATCTCACATGATTAACCTGACAGTATTTCGGGACTCTCTGTTTTCACACTTATTCGTAGCATCAAATAATGCTTCTGTGCATTTTCCAGTAGTTACCTAGCTGTTTATTCTGCCAGTGTTGATTTTTCTGATTATGACATGTTTTCTGTGTTGGATCTTCAACTTTGACTTGCCTTTGACAACCCTGATTTTGTGCGGGATCTCTGTCCTGCCTTTGATGAACTGTCTGACTGATCATTTACAAAAAGGGCAGTGGTGGCTTAGTGTTTAAGGCAATGGGTTGTTGCTCAGTTGTATAAAAATGATAATTGCAAGTTGCTTTGCATAAGAGTGTCTGCCAAATGCTGTAAATGTAAATTTGATCATCACATTCTCTCAACTTTGTTTCTTTTTTTAATGTATCTTTTTTCTTGTTGTTTGTTGTTTCTTTGTTTAATTCATATGAACCTCACTGACATGGATTGAAAAAATAAAAATCACAAACAAACAAACAAAAAATCTAATCTATGAACAATGAATATGGTCAGTTAAAATATCTAATTTATAATCAATTAATTAAAATAATATAAAATATAAAAATTAATTCAATGTATTTACTTCTTTTTGATATTTTAATTTAGTTTTATTATCAATTTGTATAACATTTCAATTTGTCATATAGCTTAGGTTAGATCATGTTTAAATGGTTCATGGATGTATGGATGTACATGGCAGATGCAGAAGTCTGTAGCCTTATGCATTTTTTATTATTTTAGTTTTATATTTGTAATGATTTTTCTGTCCCAATAATGTTTAGTTGGTAACTATTCATGCAAGTTGTAATTCACTAGAGTTATTTAGGTGTGTACCCTGGGCTCTCCTCTTCCGTGTGTTTTTTTGATTACAGGCTCCGCCCTAATTAGATCACCTGTTCCCCATCCCCACCCGAGGATAAAAGTCGGGCGCTTACATTGTCCCGATCGCCAGATCGCCTTGGGCCGTCTGAGAGAGCTTGTGCCTTTAATTAGAAAAGTGCTTCTTGCATCACGCCACGATCCAGCCTTTATCCATAGTGTTCATGTTCCGAATTTGCTCGGTACTTAATAAAGGATCCTTGTTTGCACCTGACCGTATCATCTCTGGCCTGCATTTGGGTCTATCACTTCTTTGTACCGGCGTAACTTTATGATCTGGCCAGACATGGACCCAGCGGAGAGAGATCCGATCAGCCAAGTGCTTAAATCACTGGATCTACAGATTCAAGCAAATTAGACCCAGCAGTCTGCCATTGCCACGTGAGTGCAGGAGCTCGTGGACAGCCAGTACCTGTTTCAGCAGGACGTGTGCGCGCAGCTGAGTCTGCTGAGCATGCAGCTGAGCCAGATAACCGTGAGTCTGGAGTGGCTGCTTTCACCTCCGCTAACCACGCCGGCGTCCCCGCCGCCACCCGCAACCCTGCCTCCAGTAACCCCCCCTGCCTTGTCCCGTTCGCCTCGCCCCACCCGAAAAGTATACGGGAGAATCCGGGAAGTGCCGCTCCTTCCTAGTTCAGTGTGAGCTGCACTTCCAGAATGATCCAGCCGCCTTTGTCACCGAGCAGGCTCAGGTGGTGTTTATGATTTCCCATCTCTTGGGAACAGCGGCGGTGTGGGCTACAGCAGAGTGGGCTCGAGGGGCAAACGTCTGTCAAAGATACCAGAGTTCAAGGAAACGCTCACCTGAATGTTTGATCACTCCTCCCTGGCTCGCGAAGCTTCCAGGGCTCTGCTCGGACTGAGACAAGGCTCCCGGAGACAAGGCTCCTCGATTATGCTATTGAGTTCTGCACGTTGCCCACCGACAGTGGCTGAAATTCTCTGGCCATTAGGCAGATCGAGCAGATTCTTGTCCGGCCTAGAGATCCGGTTCACTCGGCTTAAAAAGGGCACAGGTAAGCAGGGACACATGCACATATTTATTCCCACGTACTTTGACTGCTGTTTCTCTGCTAATCAAGAGCAAAGCTATTATCATCCAGGCTTTTATCGATTCGGGGGCCTATGTAAACCTGATAGACTACTCTTTAGCCAGGTGGTTGGGCATCAAGGAGAGGCCACTCGCCCAACCAGTCATCACCCGTGCACTGAATAACCAGCTGCTAAGCCGGGCCACACACAGGACAGAGACCCTCCTCATGTCTATTGGCGGGGATCACGCTGAATCCATCTCATTCCACCTCCTAGACTGTACTTATCACCCCCTCGTACTAGGATTTTTATGGCTGAGGGCTCACAACCCTCACATTATCTGGGAGATGGGGGTGATTAGGAGCTGGGACCCTGTCTGTAGATCGTCTTGTCTTACCTTACCCCTTTTCGTTCACGGATCCCTGGAGGGTAAAGCAAACCTTGTATCGGAGTCGGGCTCCCTGTATGCCAAGCCTGACAGCCCATCCTGCCGCTACAAGTCGAGCTCTCCTTTCAATCATGAGGGGGTAGCATCAGAGAAGGAGAGGCCATGTAAGCCCACAGTGAGCAAGGAAAAGACACAAGAATAAGAGGGTGGTAAGAGATAGTAGCTCCAAATCTGTTATGGAGTCAGATCAGGAATCACAGACCAAGACCAGACTGGAAAGAAGAAGAAGATAAGAAGACTGGGGGGGCTCCAGTGCTGAAGGTGAGTGAGGATGACATATAATTGCCCAACCGTACCGCCTGTGGTCTGCCTGTCAGGAAGTTGAAAATCCAGCGACACAGGGATGGCCTGAGGCCCAGTATCTCCAACTTAGTGCTGAGTATGGAGGGGATTATGCTGTTAAACCCCTAACTGTAGTCAACAAACAACATTTTCACATTTAATTCCCCTTTCTGTTGTCCAGATGGCTCAGGTCTGGGAATGTGGATGTCATCTGGTGGTGGAAGGAATACTTTGAGGACCTCCTCAATCCCACCCACATACCCTCCATGGAGAAGGAAGACCCTTGGAGTTCTGGCGGGGGTCCATTGCTGGGGCTGAGGTAGTCAAAAAGCTCCTCAGTGGCCGGGCACTGGGGGTGGATGAGATCTGCTCTGGATGTTGTTGGACTGTCTTGGTTGACACATCTCTGCAACATCATGTGGTCATCAGGATTGGCAAACTGGGTGATAGTTCCCTCTTTTTAAAAGGGGGACCAGAAGGTGTGTTCCAACTATCGTGGAATCTCACTCCTCAGCCTACCTGGGAAAGTCTATGCAGGAGTAATGGAGAGGAGGATTTGACTGATAGTTAAACCTCGGATTCAGGAGAAACAATGTGGTTTTCATCCTGGCTGCACACTCTCGACCAGCTCTATATACTCTATGGAATTTTGGAGGGGGCATGGGAGTTTGCCCAATCTGTCCATATGTGCTTTTTAGATTTAGAGAAGGCTTTTGACTGTGTCCCTCTTGCTATCTTGTGGGGTGTGCCCTTGGAGTACTGTGTACTAGACCCATTTGCTATGAGCCATTAGGTTTCTGTACCACCGGAGCCAGAGCTGGTTCTGCATCGGTACCAATAGGGCGAATTTGTTTCCGGTGGGGGTTGGAGTCCACCAAGCCTATCCTTTGTCACCGGTCCCGTTCATAATTTTTATGGACAGAATTTCTAGGTGCAGCCGAGGTGTTGGGTTCTGGTTTGGTGGCCATAGGATCTTGTCTCTGAAGTGATTCCCAGCTGAGTGTCAAGCGGCAGTCCTGCCCCAAAGGGAGGAATTTAAGTATCTTGGGTTTGTTTACGAGTGAGGAAAGGATGGAACATTATATTGACAGGCAGCTAGGTGCAGCCTCTGCTGTAAAGCAAAGCTTGTACTGGTCCATCATGGTGAAGCTAGGCAGAAAGGCTCTCAATTTACTAGTTGATCTATGTTCCAGCCCTCACCTATTGTCACGAGTTTTGGGTAGTGACCGATAGAACAAGATCACAGATACAGACGGCTGAAATGAGCTTCCTTTGCAGAGTGGCAGGGCTGTCTCTTAGTGATGGGGTGTGAAGCTCAGCCATTTGGGAGGTTCTCGGATTGGAATCAGTCCTTTTAGTTTCTTCGAGCCGGGACCTTCAGTTCTCATTGGAGTGATTTGCAGGTGAGTGTGAAGTGGCCGGGTTGAGAATCACCACCTCCAAGTCCAAGGCAATGGTTATCAGCTGGAAAAGGATGGAATGCACCCTCCAGGTCTGGAATGAGGTAGTACCCAAAGTGGAGGAGTTAAAATATCTTGGGGTCTTGATCAGTGCAGCCTCTGTTGTAAAGCCGAGCTTGTACCAATCCATTATGGTGAAGAGGGAGCTGAGCCGTGTTCCAAACCTGACCTATGGTCACGAGCTTTGGGTAGTGACTAAAAGAACCAGATCATGGTGGATACAGGTGGCTGAAATGAGCTTCCTTCTCAGGGTGGAGGGGCTTTCCCTTTGAGATAGTGTAAGAAGCTCAGCCATCACGGAGGAGCTCGGAAAGGAACCTCTGCTCCTCTGCATTGAGAGGAGCCAGTTGAGGTGGCTCGGGCATCTGATTGAAATGACTCCCGAAAGCCTTCCTGGAGTGGTGTTTCGGGCATGTCCAAGTGGGAAGAGATCCCAGGGTCGACCCAGAACTCGATGGAGGTACTATATCTCTCAGCTGGTCTGGGAACACCTCTGTGTCCCCCAGGAAGGGCTGGATGAAGTGGCCGGGGAGAGGGACATCTGTACCTCACTGCTTAGGCCGACTAATTGTTACGTAAGGCAGATGAACCCAAAAGCAGGACAGACACAAATATAGGCAAAAAAGCAAGGTTCCTTTTATTGAGGACAGAGTGAGAACCTGGTACTAAGACCGTGTAGGTACAGTGAGCAGAATAGAGGCATGCGATGAGAGACAGAACGCAGTGACGGCATAAAACGATCTGGCACTGGAAGTGCAGGACTTATATCCAGGGCTGTGATGGGGATCAGGTGGGGATGATCAGGGCGGGGCTGGCAATCACCATACGTGAAGGAGGAATCAGCTACTCTCAGCAAGGAGAGAGCAGAGAATAACATGAGACAGGCATAAACACTAGGATTTTACACTACACTGGATTAAATGCAGGAAGATGATGATTATTATTATGATAAGATGATGATACTGTTGATGATGATGACAGATAAACCAATAAGTCAAATATAAACTATTGAACTTCTGAATAAAATAAAACTAGACACATCTACACATAACGCAAGCTTCTATTCACATACTTCCGGTAATCATAATGGTATAACTCATGGTTTATTCACATGCAAATTACCTCCATATTTAGCATCGTATACACATAAATCATTTGCAACTTTTTGCAGTATAAAGTCGACACCCTGTGGTTGGATTTGTTACTTCTCTTTTTTCTTCATGGAGAATCTTGTAACAATAGCATGCATTGTTTGCAAAGCTCTGTATGATATATGCAAAGTTTTAGTATAATTTCCGTTTAACCCCATTACAGATATTTATGTGACAGAGAAGACTTTTCAAAGGGCTTTTACTCTCCTATCTTTAACATAAGATCTCAGTGAAATATTATTACAACTCTGGACTAAAATAAAAGTGTGCATTGCATAGGTTTATTATAAGATAGCCATTGCATGCTTAATTTAAAACTGAAGACAGTCCAACAAAACATATTTTTTTTTTGGTGGGCAATGTATATGCACCGTATATACTGTATACTGTAACTGTCAGGGCTGATCTTTGCATCTCTTCAATGGATGGATCTAATCTATCCATTATCTTTCCCCAGGGACTTGGGGTGAGAAGCAGGGTATCGTTAGGTAATCGAAAGTAAATTGGTTTTCTTCGCCAGCTGGTGCACCTTCTTCAGTTTTCTGAATTTATAAATCAAAGGAAGAGAGAACCTGTCCCTAAATTAAATGCATTGGGTGCTCAAGGACATCAGGTTGCTTTCTAAGTGACTTGTGTATCCCTGTAAGTGCAATTAAAGAATAAAATAAGAACCCTTGCCCCCCCCACCCCCCACCCATCTCACACACACGTCCCTAACTGAAAATGGAACAGGGTATATAATTAGTCATACATGTTTTTACAAAATAAGTAACAGACTGGACAGAATTATGTGTCCTTTGTGTTGGTTAAAGTGTGTGTGTGTGTGTGTGTGTGTGTGTGCGTGTGTGTAAAGCATGTGCAGAAGGGTGCCTTTATCAGGTATTTTAATCATACCTAAAGTCTACACCTGGCTGTTCTGAACAAGAATGCTGATATTAGACATATTGAGATTATAGAATATAAAGTTTTATGTCTATTTAACTTATACCCGTAAGAAATTTGATGAAAATCTTTATACGCTGGAGCTGTGTGAAGTGCCCTCCTCCTGCTTTAAATGCTCCACGGTCCCCAAGAAAACCACAGGTCTTGCAGGCCTGAATGACTACAGGTCCATTGCCTTGACAGCTGTGGTCATGAAATCCTTTAAGAGGCTGGTGTTGAGCTACCCTAAGAGCATTACAGGCCCCCTGCTGAACCCCCTACGGTTTGCCTACAGTGCTAATAGATTGGCGGATGAAGCAGTCAACGTTGATGTGCACTACATCCTACATCATCTTGACTTCCCAGGAACATATGCAAGGATGCTGTTCATGGATTTCGGTTCAGCATTCAACACCATCATCTTGGAAATCTTTCACTGGAAGTGCAGTGCCTCCAGTGGATCATTTGCCAGTGGACCACCAGCTTCCTGATTAACAAGCAGCAGCAGTTTTTGCTGGGGAGTATCACATCCAGCACCCGGTCCATCAAACCTAGAGCCAGAGCCATCTCATAGGGTCATTCTTTACTGAAAGGAACGGCAGTGGAGTCTGGCAGCCATCTGAGCGACTGAGCAGCCCCCTCCAGGACTGTACTGCTCTCCTCCCTGGCATGAAGAAGGGACTAGAAAGGATGCTCCAAACATTGCCTGCTCCACATCACCCTGGCCAGCGTACCACACCTGGCGGGGACCCTACCTAAGCAGTCAAAATCAACAAACCAAAAGAACGAGGATCACTCCTCTTCGGGTCGCAACGTGGAATGTTCGCATGCTTCTTGCACTTCTTGCAGACTGACCGCAGCGATGAACAGCACTCATTGCATATTAACTCCCCAGATACAACATCGACATCGCAGCTCTAAGCAAGACAAGGCTAGCTAACCATAACTATAATTTAACTGTACCTAAATATATACACCTATATATATATATATATATATATATATAAAACTATAACTATAGCTCCAAAATATGTAATTTTATCCTCTGGATTACTAGTGGGGGCTCAATCAATGCAGAGCAACCATTTTGAAACAGAAGTGAGATGAATTTGTTGGGCCTGTTTGTCCAGCGAAAGTTAATAAGTAGCGAGTGACATTTTAATTGATAAAACTTGCACCGCTACTAAAGGCTCTTACCTTTTACTGGTTCCTTTTGGCCAGCCGCTGCTCTTGTCCACTGTCATTCTTTGACTTATGAAGGAACTCAGTAGGAACAGTGTCTGGTTTTAGATGTAAAAGCATGGGCTTCATGCCATGTAGTTTTGGCCGGCGGTAACAACGATAGCAGGTCGTCTTGAAGTGGTCTTTGCAGACTACAGAATTGGATCTGAAATAAAACATTTTCAGAGTATGGCATGTGCTGATGTTATGTTTTCAGTGATTTCTGCCCTTGATGTTTGTGCAGGCGTACGCTCCCTCTATTCTCTTGGAGACACACCACAGCACTGGCCAATAATGTGTTATCTTAGACTGGTGTCTGCTGCACGCAGCCCAGCCAATAGAACAACGAAACGAATTTGTGTCACTACCAAGGCTAGAACATCCAATGAAAAAGGCAACATGTCACTATGCATGACTAGTAGTAATAGTAGTGTGGACTGACATTGCCTGACCGAACCGCTGATGTCATATGTGATCATTTTAAAAAGCTAGTATACCAATTCACCACAGGTACACTTTAAGGAATTCTGACACGTGTCAGTCTCTGAAGGCGTTAATTGTATTTTCGGAGAATGACTGTTGTCATTTCAGTAAACAAAGTATTCCCATTTCATATTTCCTTTTCATGACCTCCTTTTTTTCTAAAATGTAAAATCAAAAAACAAATGTAAATTTAAAATGATTTTAAAAAAGGAAATGTCTTGAATAAGAAGAAGTTAATCAATTTCATCACATATATTCTGACTGGCATATTTGTTTTTTCCAGGATTCATTTAAATAATAACAGATGAACATATATCAACAAACCAGGCAGCTTTGTGCCATTTTTTATGTATTTATCTATTTATTGCCATTATACATCGTGGTTAACAAGCTAGTACATTTTTGAGGTTCACTTGTAAAACTATGCCTACCTTCCTATACCTACTTCTTTAAAGAAAGGCAATAATGACATTTCTGTATATAAAATCTGTTTTCACATGCATATTAATAACCATCCATTGAGAGTAAAAGAAAAATGATTTATTTTATGTTTGTGACTGCTTTTACATACTAATGTTAACTGACTCGACACAATTCGGCAGGCTGATTGTCACTCTTTGCCATCTTGTCATGTTAATATTTAGCAATCTATTCAACTAAAATTAACTTACATAAAGTCATTCAATGAAAAACACATTTTGATATTTAAATATTTGCATCTTTTTGTTTTGTTTTTTTTTACAGCATTTCCGTGAACACCTTGATAGACTTAATGCTAAGGGCAAAGGGATGCTGGATACTGCTCTAATTGAGGCTTTCGAGCTTCTCAACACTGTGAGTAAACCCCCACCCCCCAACACACACACACACACACACACACACACACACACACACACACACACACACACACACACACACACACAC
>JBCNYG010102692.1:0-13820 GCA_039654305.1 Porochilus rendahli | reverse complement strand
AGTTTTGTTGAACCTGTGCCAACTGAAGTCACAGATTTCCATTATTGGTTCATGCTATGTTCCCACGATCATGATTCGTGCTACAATTAAAATCATGGTCTTAATCGTGAAGTGATCCTGTCCGATTTTATGATTAATTTTATATTGAACCATAACAAAGTGTGACAGATCGCATTTAATCATGCTTTCAAATCATGGTAATTGAGATCAACCTTGGACAAGACAAACACCATGCTCTGTTGACATGCGCTGCGATCTCCCACGATCTGCTCACTACCTGACATGAATGACTCATGAGTTGATATTAGTATATGCAGAACAGAACGATAAAATGATCAAGAAATTTTTCCTTCACCCCAAAAACAAAAAAAACCCCTCCTTTGCCACCTCCTTTCCCTCCACCACAAAAGGGGGGTTTCGAATCAAGGTAGTAAGTTTAATGCTGAAAAACAATCATCAAACAAAGCAGATCTACTTGCTGATCTTAAAGCTGATGTGTTATGCATCGATGAAACCCACAAGGAAAATTAGCCACCTAACATCTGTGGCATGCATCTTACCATCTATCACTCGAATCCAGTCCATGGAAGCGCCATTTATGTACAAGACCAGTCTGTCATCAAGACCTATCAGATAACAAAATGGAAATCTTGCAAACAGAAACCACATACCTCACCATTGTCTCTGTGCATAAGCCACCTCCAACTCCATTTGTCTTTGCTAAAAATCATAATCTTAGAGTCAAAGCCAGCTTGGTCACTGGAGACTTTAAAAGCCATAATACCATCTCTGGGGCTATAGCAAAACTCTCCTTAGCTCAGTCAGCAAAGAAAAACAGGAGTGGTGGCAGGAAGCATCTACAGAAATTGACATGACCCATGATAGTAAGAAAGCTTAACAAAAATAACAACACAAGAATTGCCATAGTTACACCAAACAAAGTGGCCCATCAACTGCTGTTCAATGGTAAACCAGAAAACTAAACCTACTAAACCTGCTAAACAACTGTAGAACCACTTTTAAACTAGATATCAAAGATATGGAGAAGAGCCAAGGTCACAACTCTCTTTAAACCAAACATATGATAAATTATGTGCTTCTGAAAAAAACTTACTTATAGTCAGGGCACATTAACCATATCAGGTTAAAAATCAAGATACTGGAACATACCTGATTGTATCTGAACAGGAGACCAAATAGTGTCACCTGAAATTGACCAATTGTGACCATATCGCATCCAAGTGCACCAAAACATACCAGAACATATTAACTTGCATCACCTCATATCCAACAGTAACATTTTAGAAAAAGTCCACGATCGGCTAAAAATTGCCAATCGTGGTGTACATAACGGATCGCTTGACAGTCAGAACCAGGCATCACAGCAGTGGAATCTGCTGTATGTAATCTGCTTTTTACACTGGGGAAATTTGGTGTCAACCTCTTTGTCATCTTCTTCTTGCTGATGTTGTTGCTGAGGACAGTTGGCTCTTAAAGTCCTACCCATCCATTATTAGCCATTAGAATCACATGAAACTTGTTCTTGTGGATGATAGCTAGAATTCTATGGAGCTGAAACCTATTTCAGCTGACTCGAGGCAAGACAGTTCACCAGACGATTGCAGGGCCAACCAACACACAACCTTCGTCTTCATTTGCTTGATTGAGGGGTCAGCCCCGGGGTCTCTGCCCAAAGCACCACACCAGGGAGGCATTCTAATTAGATACTTGAGCCACCTCAACTGACTTCTCTAAATAAGAAAGAGCAGCGGTTCTACTCTGAGCTCCTCCTGGATAACTGAGCTTATCACTCAAACTTTGAGTGAGAGTGATGCCACCCTGCAAAGGAAGCTCATTTCAGCTGCTTCTATTCACTATCTTTTTCCTTCAGTCACTACACAAAGCTTGTGACCATAGGTGAGGGTAGGAACATAAATTGAATGGTGAGTTGAAAGCTTTGCCTTCTGGTTTAGCTCCCTCTACACCATGACGGACCGGTACAAGCTCTGCTTTACTGTAGATGCTGCACTGATCTGCCTGTCAATCTCCCACTCCATACTTGAACTCCTCCACATGGGACAGGACCTCATTGCAGACTCAAAGGGTGCATCCCACCCTTTCTGGCTGAGGACCATGGCCTCAGACTTGTAGGTGTTGATTCTCATCCCGGGGCTCTGTAAATCGCTCCAGTGAGAGCTTGATGAAGCAAAAAAGACAACTTTATCTGAAAAAGGCATATACATCCTTATATCCACCAAACCAGAACCCCACAATGCCTTAGCTGTGCCTAGAAATTCTATCCATAAAAATTATGAACAGATCCGGTGACACTGGAAATGAATTCGACGTGTTGTTACCAATGTGGACCAAGCTCTGGCTCCAGCAATACAGAGACCGTAGGGCCCATAGGAACAGGTCCAGTATACCATATTCCCAGAGCACACCCCACACAGTGGAAAGCTTTCTCCAAGTCCAAAGCACATGTGACACATTGTTCCTCCTGAATCTGAGGTTCGACCATTGGTCGGATCCACCTCTACAGAACTCCTGAATAGACTTTCCCGGGTAGGCTGAGGGGTGTGATTCTACAATAGTTGGAATACACTCTCTAGTCCCATTTTTTAAAAAGGGGAACTACCACCCAGGTGTGCCAATCCAGAGGTACGGCCCCCAATGACCATGCAATGTTGCAGGGATATGTCAACCAAAACAGTCCTACAACATCCAGAGCCCTAAGGTATTCCAAACAGATCTTGTCAACACCCAGAGCCCGGCCACTAAGAAGCTTTTTAAATACCTTGGTAAACTCTGCCCCAGTGATTGGCAGACCCCCTCCTGAACCCCTGACTTTTCCTCTTCCACAGAGGGTGTGTTGAGGAGGTCCTCAAATTATTCCTTCCACCTCCCAACAAAATTCCCCTTCAAGGTGAGCAGCTTCCCACTTCTACTCTAGAACTGAAACAGTGTTTGTGAAGTACTTATGGAGAACCTTTTCAAGGCCAACCAATAGTCTCTTTCTAGGTCCTCACCGAACACCTCATACACAAAAGATTTTGCACTGGTGACAGCCCACGTATTTGGCCTGTCATTACCCGTCCCCTGCCTTGGCAGTCCCACAGGCCACAGGCCTCCTTCTTCTTCTTGACGATTCCCCTCACCTAAGGTGTCCATCATCTGGTTTGGGGGTTGCACCAAGGACAGGAACTGATGACATTCTGGTCACAGCTCTGGGCTGCCACCTTAATAATGGAGACACTGAACATGGTCCATTTGGACTCTATGTCCCTGGCCTCCATTGGGATATGATGGTAGAAGGACAGGAGCTTCTGACAAACTTTCCCAGGAAACCCTGATTACACGCTTGGGACTCCCAGGTCTGTATGGCGCCCTCCTCTGCCACTGGAGCCAGCTCACCACGTGGTGGTGATTGGCTGACAGCTCAGTTCCTCTCTTCACCCGAGTGTCCTGAACATGTGGCCGCAAGTTCGATGACATGACTACAAAGTCAAAAATGAACTGCAGCCTAGGGTGTCCTGGTACATGGACAAACCATGATGAGCAGAGAATTCCATACGAATTCACCATACGAATTCAGATCGGAGAGGCCCTACCTACCAATCACACCCTTTCAGATCAAACTATGGTTGTCCACATGGGTGTTGAAGTCTCCCAGGACAATGATGGTGTCGCCAGGGGCTCTATACCTAGTATAACAGTCACTATATCTAGTCCGTATCTCTCAACCTCACGCACCAGCTCAGGCTCCTTCCCCATTAGAGAGGTGGCATTCCATGTCCCAAAAGCCAGAGTAGCTGAGGATCGGTCTGGCATAACCCACGCCTTCTGTTGCTACCCAGCTTACACTGCACCCAACTCCTATAGCCCTTCCCACAGGTGGCAGGTCCATGGGAGGGTGGACCCATGTCTCCTCTTCAGGTTAGGATTGGCTAGGCTTCATGGGCAGAAGGCCGACCTCAGACCTTGTTCCAGGTGGGGACCCTGGTAACCCGATCCAGACAAGTGAAACTGAATCCTTGTACTCGTTTTTCTCTTAGAAGTCATACCTATGAGACCTGTATGAGTGAAACGAGAGAAACATCCTTTTCAAACCCAGAATTCATAGGACCTTCTTGCTGTGAGGTGGACGTGTTAAACCCTATGCTACCCTGCTGTCCCATTATTAATCAAATTTAGTTTTATTTGGAAAGTGCTTTTTACATTTGATATTGCTGCAAGGTAAATAGTAAAGAGTAAACACATTTTGTAAATAATTTAAACTTCTTTAAATTTCTCTAGGGTGGCACGGTGGCATAGTGGTTAGCACATCTGCCTCACAGCAAGAAGGTCCTGGGTTTGATTCCCAGCTCGGGCATTTCTGTGTGGCTCAATTTTCCTATTGACTTATACAACAACAACTGTAGTGATTCTTGTAGTCTTAAAACTTTTTAGTGAAAGACTTTTCATCAGCAGAGTAATGTTATTCTTACAGTTTCTGAGCGTATATTTAGGTTCTTATCATTATCCTTTGAACTTTTTAATCTGACAAACTGCTGCACACTGGATGTTTCTTGTATCATTCTTAAGCTCTAGAGTTTGTTGTCTGTATAGAGATTACCACATTTCTGACATTTCTGATTAAAGTCCTTAAGATTTAGTTTTTTACCTCGATTCTTAGCTGTGAATATTGAATGAAGCTCTTCATCTGTCTCTTCATGTTTTATTCATGAATAGCTGCCATATGGTCAACTATTTGAATAATTGCACAAATTAAAGTGGCTGGGCAGTATAAGTTCTACCTATGTAAATGGCCACCAACTGACCATTATCAATACACAAACAAAACCCTGAAACCAGCTCTAACTTCTGTTATGCTTGACTGATGATGCTGAAGTGAAGTTACTGGCACTTTTACACATTGTGAAATTTTTTAAATAGATAATATACCTCACGGCTGCAACAAAGAATTATAAGCATGAAAATGTCTGGCAATGCAAACCTGAAAAGATTAAGATTAATAAACACTGAGCTACAATCACTGAAGTAAAATACAGTATATAAAAAGTCTGTGTTGAACAACTTAAGCTACTAAAGCAGCTGGACAAAGTGAAAGTGAGCTATTACAGTGGTACTTGAAAGTTTATGTTTTTTTTGAATTTTTGAATTTTATAAATGTCTGAATAAAAGTGACCTAAACATCAGATTCTGACACAAGTCCTAAAAGTAGATAAAAAGAACCTAGTTAAAATAATCAATTATTTATTGAGGGAAGTGGCAGACCTTATTTGAACCTTTGATTTTAGTATCTGTGTTTGACCCCCTTATGGAACAATAACTGTAACTAAACATTTTGGGTAACTATTGATCAGTCCTGCATGTTGCTTCAAAAAAGTTTCCTCAAGTAAAGCTCTCACCTTACGTCCTGCCACCACGTTTCGAAAGGATTCAGGTCAGGACTTTGACTTGACCATTCCAAACATTTACTGCATTACTTTGTAGAATGACCTGTGTGTGCTTTGAGTTATTGTCTTGCTGCATGACCCACATTGAGCTTCACTCAATGGTGCAATTCAGAATTCATCATTTCATCAAAGATGGCAAGGCATCCTGGCCCAGATGTAGCAAAACAGGCCAAAACCATGAAACTGCCACCAGCATGTTTCACAGATGGAATAAGGTGGTTATGCTCGAATGCATTGTTTTACTTTCTCCAAAAATGTTCCTCATTTAAACAAAAAGTGTTTTTTTGTTTCATCCACCCACCAAACTATTTTCCAGTAGCATTTGGACTTGTCCATTTGATCTTTAAAAAACTGAGGTGGGCCAGCAATATTACTTTTGGAGAGTAGTGACTTTCTGCTGATTCCGATGGTGGCCTCATGAAATACCATTAGGCAGTGTGAGAGGTCTTTAGTTGCCTTGGGCTCTTTTTGTGACATCAGCGACCATTGGTCTTGGAGTGATCTTTGTTGGTTGACCACTCCTGAGGGTGAATGTGGCCTTGAATCTCTTCGATTTGTACACAATCTGCCTTCCTGTAGATTGGTGCAGTCCAATCTACTTACAGATGGTTTTTATAACCTTTTCCAGTCTGATGAGCAGTAACAACTCCTTTTTTGAGGTTCTCAGAAATCTCCAATTTTCATGCTATTATACACCTCCAAACATGTATATTGTGAAGTTTAGACTGACAGATACATGTTCTTTAAATAAAACAGGATTCCCACTTACAAACGTTCAAGCAATGCTTTCCATTTTTTTCTTTTGAAGCAGTGCTTGAAAGTTTGTGAACCCTTTAGAACTTTAAATATTTCTACATAAATATAAACAAAAACAGATTTGGATTTTCACACAAGTACTAAAAGTATATAGTGTATAGAGTGCATTACCTGTTTTTCATTAGGCGGAGCACCCTTTTGTAGGAGGTTTCCTCACCAATTTGCTGAAAACTGCACAGAGCATCTGGTGACCTCGACATTACTTCACCCTTCTGCAGACTGGTTGAGGGTGAACAGATCTGATAGGCTGACCCGTCTCCAGTAGAAGCTAGAATAACCCACACAACCGCACACAAACAAATCAAACTGCAGTCAAGAGCATTTCCTATGTCTGTTTAAATAATTTTCAAACTAATTTATACCTGAATATATAATCTAATATGCTAATGAAAACAGAAATTTTAAAAAGATTAAAAATAAATAAACAAATAAAAATAAAAATTAAATATTGAAAACCAAAAGTTGGAATAATTTAAAACAATGTTTCCCAGCCATGGTATCCCTTGTATTGCACTTGTGTCTTGCTCTTCTGCAGCCATGTCGGCTCAGGAAGGGCGTGTTAATTATGTGATTAGTTTAATTCGCTGTGTTTGAACAGGGAGAACAGTAACACACTAAGTAAACATAACATGGTACTCCATGAAAAATGGTAAGGAACCTGTGCTTTATTTTTAAAATGTCCTTATTATTGTTACTAAACAAAACATTTACTTCAGTGATAATTTGGATACTTTTTCCAAATAGTTTTTTATAAAAGATAATCAAAATTAACAAACCACTAAAATGTATCAAATGACAAACTACCTTGACGTATATAGTCATTAGCACATTACAAATATTTACGCACAACCCGAATGCCAGAAAAGTAAAAGGAAATTCTTTTTTTTTAAAAAAAAAGAAAAGGGCATTCTTTAAATTTGAATATGAAAACTAAACTTTATTCACAACAGAATAGATAACATTAGAAATGTTTGAGCTGAGAAATTTTATGCACAAAATGAGCTCATTACAAATTTGATGCTTGATTCAGGTCCCAAAACAGTTGGGAGAGGGGCATGTGTACCATGATGTAGCATCTCCTCTTCTTTTCAAAACAGTTTAAAGATGTTAGGGCATCAAGGTTATAAGTTTATGGAGTTTTGGTGTTGGATTTTGGCCCATTCTTGCCTGAGATAGGTTTTTAGCTGCTGAAGAGATTAAGGTCGTCTTTGACGTATTTTTTATTTTTTTCAGAGGAAGCCATGCGACAGTGGCACGGGAAAACTCCCTCAGTTGACACGAGGAAGAAACCTTGAAACTTATGCACCCCCACACTATCAAAGATGCTGGCTTTTGAACTAAACGATGATTTCACACTGAAAGGTCTCCCTCCTATTTGGCCCGGAGGACACAGCATCTATTATTACCAACAAAAATGTCAAATTTGGACTTGTCTGACCATAGAACACTTTCCCAATTTGAAACAGTCGATTTCAAATGCATCTTGGCCCACAGGACACGACAGTGACAGCCCGCCAGGCCATTACAGGGCAGAAACATGCAGACAGCAACTCATTGGCCTTTGTCTTTGGCATTGGTCATGTCTCTGAGCACTGAACACCTTGTACTTCTGGGAACTCCAGATAGGTTACAGTTCTGGAATATTGCAGCACTGGAGGACGATGGGTTCCTAGTAGCTTCACACTTGATTTTTCGTAAATCTCCAGATTTTAATTTGCGTCTTTTTTCTCTCAATACTTTCTTTTGACCCTGTTGACCTTTTACAAGAAAACGTTACAAAGTTCTATGATCAGTATCAGAATACTTTATTGCTCCCGGAGAAAATTGTGTGCACACAGTTTTTTTTATTTTTTTTACAATTTTTGACTTTTCATACTCAGTCAGACTTCTTTTTTGGCTCATTTTGCTTGAAGAAAAGAATCTGCCTAATAATTATGCACACCTTCATATAGGGTGTTAACCTTCTTAGGCCACACAAATAAACATCAACTGATATGCTCAATTCCAATAAGCACTCAAGTTTGTGCAGCTTGGAGTTGGGAAATATGCATAAAAGTGATGATATGGTCAAAATACTTACTTGCCTAATAATTGTGCACGCCGTGTATGCTGACATACAACACTAACACAGTGGGTTGTCTGGTGATTATTACCTTTTTTAAATTGGCCCTGACTATGTGATATTATGTAATAACATGTGGCAGGTACAACTGAGGCAGTTCTGTTGCCAGCTTGTCATACAAATGTTCATTTGTTTTATGTTAATTATCCATTCATTGATTTATTTTCTGAACTGCTTAATCCTAATTAGGGTTGCGGGGAGGCTGACGCCCATCTCAGCCAACTCTGGGCAAAGGCGGGGTACACCCTGGACAGCCCGCCAGGCAATCGCAATTTATATTAAATACAAATATATGACAAAATACAAAACTATTTTAATTTTAGTTTAACAAATAGCAGAATAATGACCAGATCCAATATATCAATCATTTGATGCACTGAATAAAGTATAATTTTACCTGTGACTACCTCTGTATTGTCAGGGGTGTAACATTCAGTTGCACCTCTATACATTGCATGTCTCTGAATAAAGGAATGGCTGGGCTGTGGGGCATCTGAGATGGACCTTGTAAAATTCTGATAATTCGGATTGGTAATGTCCATCTGGGTTCCAACGTCAGACCTGAAGGGATCTAGAGGTAGAGAAATAATTATAATGAGAATTGGAATTAGAAGAAGAAGAACTTGTCTAATATCTAAAACAATATTGGATTTTTCAAACTATCTTACAAATCTGTCCTGTGTTGTTGCTGATCTGTGTGGGTGTTTGAACATTGGGGGGAGCAGCTTCTTCTCTAGACAACTGTTCTGCAATCATCATGGCCATAGGAGTAATCAAACGAAGATCATTACTCCTTGAACACAGAAAACATTTCTTTTTTTAGATGTTTTTCTACCAGTATAATTTACTTATAAGGACAATAAAAAATTTAAATGTTGTTACCTTGCGGAGGTTCCTGGAACAATGCTTTCTTCTCTACAGTTCACCGACACCTGACAAAGATTCAAATTCAAATTTTATTTGTCACATACAAAATCATATACAGTACAACTTGTAGTGAAATGCATAACAAGAAAAAAGTGGTAGGAGCAGTCGTGACGGCAGCCGACCTTGCCAGCGCCATTTTTGTACAATGCATGTACTGAATATTATTCCATTTTCGTAAGATACATGCAATATCTTGTGATTTTTGAAGTCACAATACATACAGTATAGTCAACTGTTAATCTATCTACAAAATCTTCAAAATATGGTTACAAGGAAATGTCTCTCAGTCTCTTTGACTAAGTGTGCTGCCAATGTCATTGGGACTCTTCTTCTCTTTCTTCTTCATTTTCTTCTTCTTTTTTTGGCAGCTTCAGTTAGATCATCCTCTTCTGTCTTCTGGATCGCTCTCCATCATGCCAATCACCTGCCTGTCCTCCTGCACCCTATCCATAAATCAATTCGGCCCTCTTCTTCTCCTCCTACTAGGCAGTTTCATGTTGAGACTATTCAGCAAAAGAGCATACTCACACAAGGTTTTTATGGTTTATTGTGGGTCCCATGTAATTGGATAAGCCACTTAGCAATGCTAATGATGATGTCATAGAGAGGGGCTACCTCTCTTCTCTGTGACACCATTTACTGATTGACACTCTGAGTTCAGAGTGCAAATGCAAACAGATGCAAATGCTGTGTGTCTTCTTAACTCTTTTTAAGTGTTTTAATGTGTATGATGCGCAAACATAAATAAAGACAAATTAAAATTAGATTTTTAAAGTATATATTGACAGTATTTGGTAGACTCCCTGTGACTTACATTTTTATCTCATTTATACAACTGAGCAGTTGAGGGTGATGGGCCTTACTCAAGGGCCCAACAGCTTCAGCTTGGTGGTTACCAGGTTTAAAATCGGCTTGTGCCCAACTGTGCCATTTACATGTTTGGACCATGACAGAGATAGGTCAGGTAAGCTCTGTGTGTGCAGGTACAGCTGTAAATAACTGCATTCGTTTATGGCCTACTACATACGAGTATAATATACGAGTTTAGTATACTACACAGAAACTTATGTAAACCATGACCTCATTAGTAATATGTTTGTAATACATTGTTTTAAATGGAGGAATTAAATGCAAGTGAAGGCTGCTAGGGTGCTACGCTAAGCATGATTTCCCTTGATTATAGCCAGCTTACGTTTGCTGTTTGGGCTGTGTTGTCGCATTCCTTCAGTCGAAATGTCAAAAACCCTTTCTCCCCATCATTTGTGAAATCACTGCGATCTATATAATTATTTTGCTCCATCATCTCCAAGTCACCTGTTTTACATCCAGTAATCATTACTGAAAATATACCTCAAACATGTCACCTTTGTGACGTCATAGACAATAAACACAGGTGACCCGAGGTCACAGACATTATGCCATAGAGCTCTACTATAATGGGATGTCTATGTTTTATGCACTCCTGCAACCAGCTAAAAATTGTCAGTGTTCAGTTTCATAGTAAGGAATTACACCTCTATTATTCCTGAAGGTATCCAATGGCCATGAGTTACAAGCTGGTAACAAGTAATACTTCAGAATCTCATAAAATGTTTTATTCTCATGCAAATTAATAACAGTGTTACACTGAATAATCTGCTTGAATGCAAGCTATAAAATGTTAGATTTCGTACAAGCATTACTTATGGGATGGACATACATAGATCATATCAATTACAATTATAATAACAGGAGAAAGATGCAGTGAAAACTAAGAATGAATAAATTTTATGGAGAATTTATTGAGTAGAAATGGAAGATAAAAATAAAGCAGTTATCCTAATTATATCTAGGTCTGATTACACTATTATTGACAATTATTTATTGGACACCACTTTCAAGGTTAGACTAAAACAAATTTTTTAAATTGGTGAGGTGCAGGCCCTAATAACAGAAGATAGCAATCAAAAAGAAATATCAGACTACAAGTAACAGTGCTCTTGAACATGTGACACAGAACATATTTTACATATTATTCAGGCATTGGAAAAGATTGGAAGACCATAAATTTTGCAAAATCATTTTTTATTATATAATGGCCTATTTATATATATATATACATATATACATATGCATAATTGTTTTATTATATACTACACAGGCCCCTTAGCAAAAAAAACGTACTTTTATTTAAAAAGTATTTTATTTAATGATTTTAGGTAATTTTTACGTTTTAAGCATTACAGTATAAGGAGGTCAACGTTCATGTGTGTTGAGTAGTGAGTATTGAGTAACTCACTGCTGTTCGAGAGCTAACAAGTATAATTTGTTGTTTGTTTTTGTTTTTTAACGGCGATTGCGGACTGTACCAACGCATTATTGCAACGGTTTATCAAAGCTAGTTTTAACTTCTGCTGTGTCTTTTCGAAAGGTAAGAGCCTAAGACCCTTATTTATTTTTTGTATGTAGAATTTCTGTTCGAATTACTTCTTACTGTGCAGTCCAAGCTAAACAGTAAATTAAAATATTTATGTACAGAAATGTGTTATCTCCAGTAGCAGTTTATTGATGGTGGTATCTTTTGAAACTCATTCAGAGTTTCAATAATTGCCTTTTTAACATTACCTTTTTTATATATATTTATTATCTTTCTTTATATTTTCCAGGATGGCATTTTGTTTAATTTCTAGGATTTCAGCTTCAGTGACCACAAACAAAAAAAAACTGTCTGGAATTTCCAGTGAAGCATTGTCCACTTGGGATAATGATTTATGATATTTCATATACACTACATATGATATATGTGCTGCATCCACTAATAGTGTTTATGAATTTTGGGACACTATGGCTGGAGCCTGTCTTAGCTGGCACTGGGTGAGGCAGGGTACACCCTGAATAGCTCGCCAGACCATCATAGGGCCAAGAAGAACACACACAACCAATCACACTAATATCTAGGAACAATTTGGAACATTCAGTTAGCCTAACATGCATGTCTTTGGACTGTGGAGAGAGACTGGAAAGAAACCGGTGAACCCGGAGGAATCCTATACAGGCACAGGGAGGACATGCGGACTCCATACAGAAATGCCCGAGCCTGGAGCTCAAATCCAGGACCTTCTAGCTATGAGATAGATATGCTGGGTGTTGAGAGTATGACGGTTGTGGCTTCAACGTATTGGGTTATACAACCTTCCAGTTTTATATAGACTTTGGTGGTGTGTTGGCCCTGCAGTGGTTTGGTGAGCTGTTCAGGGTGTACTCCACCTTCACCCAGAGCTGAATGAGATTCCAGACTTCCTGCAATCTTAGAACGAAGTGCTTTGACAAACTGATCAATGAATGGTGGGCCCTCTGGTGGACTAAACGAAGCAGTTCCAGTTCAGAGTAGGATGAAAATAGCACCGCTGAATACTTTTTTGACTTGCGTGCATGGGTGAATTGAGCCTAAAATAGACATACAGTAGTGTTAAATTTTATATTTATTTAATTTTTCTTACTTTCAAAATACACCAGCTTTTTATTTCGATACTTCTGATTCAATACAACCTTACCCAAAGGTGGACCTCACTTTCTGCACAGGAGCTTGGTATGCTAGAACCGGTTTAATCCGCTTAACTGAAGGAAGGACAAATCTTAATTTTACAGTGTACATAGATATACACTAATAAGTATTAGTAATTATTCATACTATTAAGCCTTTCCAGCAGATCTGAGGGGTCAAAAGCAAGTTTTCGGCCGAGACTGTTCAGACAGCCTATCATGTGACTCCTAAACTTTTTGTTGTTGGTTTGGAGTTTGTTTATTTAAAAGAAAAACAATTTTTTAAACTGATAATGCTCTTTGGAACTTGAAAAAAATTATTGTATCACTACAATGGTTACGATGAAATACTCTTGCTCAGTAAGGATCTACACTGTCCCAGTGTTCTGCAATTGCCACATCAAGTGTAGAAATATCTGATAAAGATGACATTGCACACATGTGACACATCCCTAACACAAGCATCAGCTGGGCAGGCCCACAGTAATAGAACCTAAACTTCAATGAGGCTGTTGAGTGTAAATTTGGGGGCATGGGTATTCATTGTGTATTGTAATTATATTTTATATTATAAAACACTTCAGCATTTTGGAATTCAATCATTTTATTGTCTCCTTTTGCACATGTGTAGAAGGGTGGCCCCTATATTTGTTGAAAAAAGTTTAGAAATTTGTATATATTAAGTTTGTAGATTTCAGTCTCTCACCACCTCAAGTTGTTCCACTTGTGAAAAAAGTAAAATCTTTTTTTGGGGGGGTGATGGGGACAATATTTAGGAGTGGCCCTTGCTTCCAAAAGATCAACTGCTGTTTATTCTCATGTGATTCCCTTATTGAGATGTCAAATCCATCCTTAACAATCAACAAGGATACCATACAATTTTAATAAACAGGCAACATTCATTCATTTTCTGAACCGCTTATTCCTAATTAGAGTTGCGGGGAGGCTGGCGCCCATCTCAGCCGACTCTGGGC
>JBCNYG010102612.1:0-13859 GCA_039654305.1 Porochilus rendahli | reverse complement strand
TGGCTTGGTAGATAACCGATGATTGTAGGCAGTTGCCGTTTAGCGGGCAGGTGTTATTTTGTCGGCAGTTGCATGTTCTGTTTTCCTCAGGTGATGCTTTTTTTTTCCTTATACCACTGCAGGGCATTGCACACAGGCGTGGAAAATGGAATAGCCAACGAAATTCTGTGCAGACACAGGAAAGCACTTGAGCTCACTTAACTTCAAGCACATAGACTGTAAAAATCAATAACAAATATATAAAGCAAACATTAACTATTCAAAAGCAGAACAAAATGAACATTATATTGATAGATATAAATATTCAATATATTGATTTGAGTTTCCTGAAAATAACATGACAGAAGGTCATGAAGCCCCTAAAGGGACATGGTTAAAAAAAAAAAAAAAGATAGGATTCTCGTGCGCATGAGAAAGTATTGCATGCACACGAGAAACTACCACGTGTGCACAAGTTACCTAAGGTTTCTCATGCGCACACAAAACATTCTCATGCACACAAGAAACCTATTATTATCAAATTTCCTCATCCAAGCGCAAGGCTTCTTATTCAAGGCAGGCCCTATACACAATTCAATTATATAAATGTTTATAAACGTTTGCATTGTAGGGATCAAATAATGAACAAATGTTGCATTTATAAAATGGTGCATTTCTTACAATTATGTCTGCCTCACAGCAAGAAGGACTCGGGTATTTCTGTGTGGAGTTTGCTTGTGCGTATTTCCTCTGGGTACTTACGTTTACTCCAATATTCCACATTATTGGAATGTTCGACACATAGACACTTACTTGCTGTTTCAAATTTCCCCTAGGAGTGGGTGTAAGTGTGAATGGTTGTGTGTTGGGCCTGCAGTGGTCTAGTAAACTTTTCAGGGTGTATCCTGCCTTCACCCATTGTTGGCTGAGATAGGCCCCAGCCTCACCCTGACACTAATAGAATTAAGCACTTCAGAAAATGAGTGTGTGAGAGTGTTTCAGGGTCATCTGCTGTTTTGAGTAGTCTCTGTTTTGGATTTCATTATCAAATATAAACGCACATTTGGAAATAAATTTAGATTGTTAATAAATGGAATCTGATCAGTAGTCTGTGAGCCTTTTTTTTTGAGTTTCAGTTTCTCAAAAGGTCAGGATTTTTATTAATTTCTGCATGTGTGCTGCCTTCTTCTGAAACCAAACATACAACTGAATGCCAATCTTGTTGAAACTGTTCAGTATAATTATAACTTTATTATTTACATATTTTTACCATGACATGGTCAGGTCAGGTGAGCTCTGTGCTTCAACATATATGCAGCTAATAGTGAGTTTTGAGCACTAATTCAAGACATGTCAGTTGAGTTCTGCATGTTCCAAACTAATAGTTCAGTGTACTAAGAGTGATCTGCTGTTTATTTATATATTCATTTATTTATTTTATCTTAACTAGTGTGGAGAAACACCTACACAAGATGAATGGCTTTTGTCTTATGGCCCTCACATACAATACTCATTTGTTTTCACATGCCAACTGTGACACTATTCATTTAACTGAGTTAAAGTTGCCATAGCTCTCTTGGTGTCTTTTCTGACTAGTTTCCTCCTTGCTTTCCTATCTAGAGAAAGCAGGATGGCCTGATCAGAAAGGATTGATCTTTGTTATTTTTGTTTGTCCGCAACTTTATCTATGGAATCCAGTGACAGTGCCTTGCCACCCACAGTAATAAAGTATTTTGATTTTAGACCGTTTCACCCAAATTATTGTCATGGCTAAAATAAAATGGTAAGTCTGACACTCTGTCACAGATTCATTAACATTTTCTTTTCTTTCTTCCTTTTTCTTTTGATAGGGATCTGGGTGTAAATTAAGTACAGTGGGTTCAGAATAGAATCATCCCCTATAAATTATTTACATTTTGCTGCAGAAATGCACGCACACAAATACACACACACTTACATATGGACATATGTCCAAAAGAGTGGACATCATCAAATTGACATAATAGTTCCAAAATGTTTCTGCTCACAAGACAAAGCTAAACCTTGGGGCTGATATCAACAGCAATCAAAATTTGGTAATGTTATTGTTCTGTTTGCACCTGAAAAAAATAAAAATATGCCAATTAATATTACACTTGACTAAAGTTTGATCTAGAAAAACTGAAAGACCCATAAGCAGTTAAATGAGAAAAGTTTGGGACACTCTTCAACAGGGCAGTGAAATCACTCAAGACCAATGAAGTGAAATTAAGCACAAACAGAATAAAAAAGAAATATGAACAGTGAAAATTCATATCAAACAATAAAAGAGCTCTGAGGAATCTAAGGATATCTGTTCTCACCTACTCTCTTCAACATCTTTATGGAATAAATTATGTTGTATGCACTTGAAAATCATGAAGGCACTCCACTTGGCAGAAAAAAAACAAGGCAGGAAAAGGAAAAGATAGGCTTTTAAAATTAAACAGTGGGCAGGCCTTAATTTTGCCAACTCACAGAGAGCAACAGAATACTGAGAGCAGTGGCAAAATCTGATTGTGATGTCATCAACGAATGCCCCAATGACTATACTGTGAGTGTGAGTGCAAATGGTTGTGTGACTGATGGCCCTGCGATGGCCTGGCGAGCTGTCCAGGGTGTACCCCGCCCTCGCCCAGAGTCGGCTGAGATGAGCGCCAGCCTCCCCGCAACCCTAATTAGGAATAAGCGGTTCAGAAAATGAATGAATGACAGCATGTAAGGAGAGAGGCAGGAAGTCTAGAGACAAAAACCCTAAACAGGAAATAGTATGTGACAAACAGTGCTTTTCAAAATGAGAGCATAATAGTCTTCAAGGTGGCAGAGTCGCTTCATCTAAATTTGACACAATTTGCTGCCATTTACAATCAGCACAGTGTGGATGAGGTCATGGTGGCATATAAAGATACAAGGGCTGGTTATCTCCGCCAGTATATTGCCAATAAACCAGACAAGTGGGGCTTTAAATTGTTCTGCCTGGCCAGTGGTATTGTTCTTGACCTACTGCTATATCAATGGGCATCCACATTCTTCAACAGTGCCCTAACTGAGTAGGAGGAGGCACTACTGCTAGGGCCAAACTGGTGACAATGTTTTGCAAAAGAATAGTTCCTGCCATGAATTTCAGTCATCTACTGTGACAACTATTTCACCATTTTCAACGTGGCCCAGAACCTGCACACAAACCTGGGTGTCAAGTGCATTGGACCAGTTCGACCAAATCACATGGGTGGAGCAATCTTGAAGACAGATAAAGAGCTGATGAAGGAAGTATGTGTTGCTTTTGACTACAAATATACTGATTACAGTGAAATGTTTTGACAACAAATTTGTGAATCTTCTAAGCAATGCCTGTGGGATTATGCCTCTTTCATCTCAAATCATCAAACAGGCAAAAAATACATTAAAAAGATTGTTGTTTTTTATGTCTTTTTATGTCTTTTTCTATGTCTTTTATGTCTTTTAACCAAGTCCATTACTCATCCCAGCCTACAATCAGCATTTAGGAGGCATGCTGGTACACATGTATAAGACCCCAGTCCAATCAAAGCAATGGTTCTTTTAACTTTTTAAATACATTCTTGATCTGTGCATTTTAAATGCACGGCTGGTCTGCTAGAAGGACTGTGGCCTATTGAACAAAACACCACTGCCTTTCAAAAGGTTTTTTTTCACAGTCACCCAAAGTTAGGCACTTGTCAACAAGTGTGGATCCAAAGTTGGCAGATCATCATTGTCTTCTTCACCCATCTCATCTCAGAAAAAACAACGCAACTGGATGTGCATTATGACAACTGTGCTTGCCACACATTTGCCACTTCACTCTGAGAAGTGGGAGTGGTGTACCCTGTGTCCAAAGGGTGTTTCAAGGTGGAAATGCCAGAAATGCAATGTATTCCTGTGTTTAAATGCAAAGCAGGAACACTTTGTAGCAAACCATCAGAAATAGAGTGCATCAAATGGCCAAATCAAGGGGAAAAAACAGTGAGGTTGCACCACTCTTTAAATACCTCTTTGTATTTTTAATATACACAGAGAACAATTCTTATATAGCCTTGTGAATTTTTAAATAACCTATATTTCTGGAGAGTAATTAAAAAAAAAATCCTGAATGAATTATATATGATACCTTTAGGAAATTCTAAATATGTTGACTATCTGGAATATTTAAAAAAAAATTCCAAGAAAAAACAAATATTGATATCTGAATTTTCCTACAGTTTTTGGTATTTATAAACACATTTTATACTTTTATTATGACCATTTGGTAGAGGCCTATATCTAAAAAACTGTTTAAATATAATTCATTGTTATTATTGTTGTCCTAGGTAAATAAAAAATGGAAAGTTTTTCTTAGTGTGGACTTTAAACTCACCATCAATTATTTTGATTGCATTTTGTAAGGAATCCTGTTCCTTTCTCAACTTCAAAACTTTTCTGATAGCTTTATGACCATCTTATGTTTGCAGTATCCTTTAAGTTCCCTCCTGAAAATAAACATTTCTCTTCAATATCAAAAACATTCCTTTTCTGTTTTTTTTTCTTTTATAATGTATAAGCTTATACATATGCATTAGTTGTATTAAGTTATTTATTGTAATGAACAACATAAAAAGTTTAACTTTTAAAAATGAATGAATGGAACATTAGAGGATTTAAAAGACCGCACCAAGCAGCCAGAAAGTGGACAACAATTACACACAATTATGGAATAAACTTCCAGGTAATGTTCGAGACTCAGACACAGTCTCTGTTTATAAGACAAGGCTGAAAACTTACTTGTTTAGTCAAGCATTTTGTTAAGATGCTTTTATTAGGTAAAGGAACAGATCTGGGGGTTCTCAGGCATGAAGAGTTCTGGTAAACTGTAGAGTTGGGATGCTGCTCCTCCCTCACTCTACATGCTCACCCAGGTCCGTTGACAGTAGAGTGGCTGATTGCCCAATGTTACAGGGTGCCCTCATGTCTACCTTTTTTCAGGTTTCTCTTTTTTAGTTATGCTGCCATAGCTAGTCATGCCAGAGTTCCTGCTCACACCCAGCACTAATAAACTCCTCTTTTACCATTACACTGCTATAGAACAACTAACAATCCACGCCCCTTTCCTCCTCTCTCTCTCTGTGTTTTGCTGAGGTACACATGCTACTCCGTTAGAATGTCGGTGATCCTAATCCTCTTGATCCTTCTGCTCTGGGAGTCCTGTGGTCTGTCCTGGTGTGCTGATGCTGGCTGAAGTTCAAATCATGGAAGCCCCTCGCTCCTGCTGATGAACAAACCTATGGTCTTAGATCTGCGCTCAGTGACTGTAAAGATGACTTTTCACTGCTGGTGATATAGATATAATATATAAGATATAATATCTTGTTGCAGTTATCTAGAACTTATAGTTGTGGTATAACCAACCGGACTACATGTTGGACTGTAATGACATTTTCTTATATGGTTTGTATTTTATGGTTTCACCCGAATGAGGATAGATTTCCTTCTTGAGCCTTGTTCCTCTCAAGGGGCTTGCTCATTCGGGATGTGTAGGGAGTTGTAGAGAAAGTTTTTAAGATTCTAATTTAATTTTACAATTAAAAGCTGCTTTGTGACAATGCCAATTGTAAAAAGCACTATACGAATAAAACTGAATTAAATTGAATTGAATAATATGTACAGTACCACAATAATTTATCTACCACATACACACATCTCCAAATACACTGTTAGCACTTAATTTAAAGACAATCCAATCATTTAAATGTGTAAATGTTCAACATTTATTTAATATTAAAATGCTATATTCATGTATTTTTGTTTTTTTGTTTGTTGTGTATGTGGAGTGCAGGAAAGATTTTTCATCCATTTAATTACTTTGATCTTTAAGCCTGGTCATTTGTGGCAAACACCTTTTATTAGTTTGTCAAATACATGGAGGGGTATTTATTTAAAACTGTAAATTATAGACATACATGCATCTTTTAGTCATAAATCTGTGATATAAATTATCAAATGTTATCAATATACATGTTGATGTGAATTACAATTATACATAGGGGGCCTTGCAAAAGTATTCACCCCCTTGGCATTTTTCATGTTTTGTTGCCCCACAACCTGGGATTAAAACATATATTTTGAAGGTTTACATCATTCCATTTACAGAACATGCCGATATTAGAAGATGTGATTTTTTTTTACTGTGAAGCAAACAACAAACGGAACAAAATAACAAAACTTCAGCCTGCTTGACTATTCAACTCCCCTAAACTCTGTACTTTGTAGAGGTAGCAAATAGGTTTGCTCAAGAATATGCTGCTATCACCATGTTTCACTGTGAGGATGGTGTTTTTGGGGTGATGTGATCTGTTGGATTTGGGCCAGACATAGCACCTTTCTTGATGGCCAAAAAGTTTTGTCTCATCTGACCTCAGCCCCTTCCTCCATATATTTGAGAAGTCACCTAAATGCCTTTTGGCAAACTCAAAACATGCCTTCTTATTTTTAACACTAAGTGATGGCTTTTTTCTGGCCACTCTTCCATAAAGCCGAGCTCTGTGGAGTGTATGGCTTATTGTGGTCCCATGCACAGATACACCAGTCTCTGCTGTGGAGCTCTGCATCTCCTTCAGGGTTACCCTTGGGCTCTGGGCTGCCACTCTGATTCCTTGCCAAGTCTGCCTCCTTGCCAAGTCTGTTTGTTTTGGTAGACGGCCCTCTCTTGGCAGGTTTATTGTGGTACCATGTTTTTTCCATTTGAAGATGATGGATTTGATGGTGCTCAGGGGGATCATCAAAGATTTGGATATTTTTATATAACTCATCCCTGTACTTTTCAACAACTTTGTCCCTGACTTGTTTGGAGAGCTCCTTGGTCTTCATGGTGAGATGCCAGTTGCTTAGTGGTTTTGCAACCTCTGATTTTAACTCATTTTTGTCCGCGCTTCGTTGGGGAAACCCCCATGATGTGCATATAAAAATAAACTCCGGACGTCGCTCTTTTTATAGTTTGGCATCTGCAGTGAGGTCACGTTAATTTTCAGCCAATCGCATATGAAAGAATGTTGTACACAAACTCTGTGCTGTTGCTATGATGCAAATTGCGCAGTGCATTGTGGGCTGCACCCGTGATCTACAAACACACTTGAAAATATTTCTTAATATTAATAATTTCCTAAATTAACAGCGTTTCTTAAGCAATACAAAGAATCTGGATTGACCGCACGAACCAAAACATCTGGAGGGCGACGAGCAGGAGAAAAACGTCTCATGAGCCACAAAAACATCACTCGTGTTGTTACCTTGAAAGCAAAGGTGTACTGGATGTATGAGAGTGCCATAAAGGAAGCAGGTGCGCATATTATTTTGCTTCTCAAAATTTTTAGGAAACCCCACCATGTGCATAAGTTTGTGATACAGTCAGGGTTGAGAAAGGGGAAAACAGAATGAGAGTGGGAACACTTGATTCTAGTGGAAAAATTTAAAAAAGGAAATCTATTTAAATATATGAATAATAAATATACTGTATGTTTAGATTATTGCCAATGATGTAACAAAGGCCTCTGTCAAGTTTGGAGTTAATAGCAGGGATGTGACCTATTGGTTGATAAGGACTTTTGAAGGCGGTTCCATGAGAATTGAGCCATAAACTTTACATGCGTTTTTCTCCATTTTCTGTGGAATTTATAGGCGTCTCATCATAAACTTCATTTTGCCATAACTTGGTCAATTTTCAAGATATTACCACCACATTTGTTTTATTTTAAAGATTGAAGCCTTCTCATTTAAATGATATGCTAACTTAATTTGGTCACTGTGACTCATTTTGCCAGACTCAGTCACATATCATCCAAGTAAACAAAAACAAATTTGTTCAGGAAATCCTGAAGGTATTCATTTATGAGGGCCTGGAAGACTTCAGGGGCATTGAGCCCAAATGGCATTATCTGGTATTCATAGTGGCCAGTAGGTGAGTTGAAGTCTTCTTTGAAGTCTTCGAAGAAAGATGAGTGCCTCCTAGCTGCATTGGCTCAGGGATCTCTTGAAGTTGTTCTACTACACCGTGAGCATCTGAAGAGGAATCAAAATGAGAGGGGGGATCCCTTGAGACTGTGTGGGCAAAAGCCGGCTCTCTCAAGCGATAATCTAGCCGAAGAGCCATTTCTAAGAGGGTTTCAAGGTACTCTGCATCTTCCTTTACTGCCAACTCATCCTGGATTTGCTCAGATAGTCTGTCGTACTGCCAGAGCTCTGCTTAAGTCTGAACAGTTGCTTGACAGATTTTCGGCTAGTGATGGGGTGGACAAATACTCTACCGAACTCCTGCAGGTTGAACTCCTCAGGCTGCTCCTCCCACACAGCAGTGGCCCAAGCCAGTGCCTTTCTGGTAAGCAAGATGATAATGTAAGCCAGTCGGAAGGGACCTGTCGTTAACAAAGAGGGCTAGAGCTTGAAAGTCAGGGAGCACTGGAAGCCTCGACAGTTGCTGGCACTACCATCATACTGCTGAGGAGTTAGTAAGCATGGCTCTGTTGTGGGCACAGGAGCTAAAGGTGACACAGAAGGGGTGATTGTAGGAGTTTGCAGGTTTGTGGCTAGCCTCTGCAGGATTTAACCTAAAGTGTGGTCTTACCTCATGAGTACAGCCTCATGCCACAGTACTGAGGCCTCATGGCTTGATAGGGCTGCCACCAGCTCTGCAATGGTTGAGGTCCTGGATGCTTTGGCCCCTGCTGGGTCCATGTCTTTCTGTAATGTGTAGACCAGGATTAGAACACAGGTTTCTGAATCAGGAGTCTGTTACTCAACTGAGTGCACTGGACACAAGGTGGAAGACCCAAAACAGAGGCAGTCACAAAGGTGAATCTTAGGTTGTTTATTCAGAAGAACACAAAAAATATACAAAACAGGCTTAACCAAAATATTTCAAAAAGGCAGTAAAAACACAGGGAAGGGGGGGGAGCAAAGAGAACACAAAAATACTTTTCTTTTCAAAAAGTCTGTAAGGTTTTTGTGAAGGACTGGTGCAAGTTCTAGAATAATAAATTACGTAAAACTTAGTTGGAGGAAAGACAGTCGTAGGCCCGTTATTTCTGAGAGTAGGAGATGAGAGGCGAAGATTGGGGACAGCTTGTGGTTAGTAGTCTTAATGAGATGTTTATGGTTGCCCAGGTTCTGGCATACTGTAGTTTTAAGGAGTATACAGCTATCATAGCTGTCTGTGATATCATCACTACATCACAATAGATACATGTTCTGCCAGTTAGGTTTTGTCATAGTAAATACACATATGACAGTTACATTATCATAGGTACAGGGTTTGCCTGTTACATCACAATTCAAAAGAAATATCACAGTGTAAGTTCAAATATTGAACAAAACCAGTGTGGAACCAAGTGATTAAATTCAATAGGGCAAATGAGACACAGGTGACATAAATTAGCGATCACTGAACAAATGCAAAAGAAACAACAGTCAACAAGTGGCTTCATCTGGAGGCCAAACATTGGTCATTGCCTCTGGCTCTGACAAGCATAATCTTCTCAACTGAGTATAGTCATTAAAAAAAGTTAATTTAAATACACTTAATAATAAAAAATTATTACTATTTATTTTAGTATTTTATTATTTATTGGGAGCATTTCTATAACAGTCAGAGTGGCTCTAGTGTACTTCCACAGTGTCTGAAATCTATTCAGAGAAAAACAATGATGGTGGAAATCCCAGTACTCAAAAAGACCTCTCTGGAGGTCAGGCACCTCACTGGAGGTCAGGTAAATGAAGATGAACCATGAACCTTTGATGCAGGCTATGCAAACAATGTGTGAAAATTCCCATGCTGCTTTACTCACTTCACAATGTTTTTTTTTTACCCGAATTTATCACAAAATCACCGAATTCAGGCAACAGTAGGTACCATGCTAAAAGCATTTATCTGATGTGCATTTTTTTCCTTAGCTATTTGGTATTAGTATGTCCTGGCTCAATCCAATTAAATTTAATTCAGTTTCATTGGGATAGTGCTTTTTACAAACAACATTGTCGCAAAGCAGCTTTATATAGAAAAACAAATTTAAACATTTTTCTACAAACACTACACATCCCTAATAAGCAAGCCAGTTGCAACAGTGGCCAGGAAAACTTCCTTAGTTGACATGAGGAAGAAACCTTTAGAGGAACCATGCTCAAAAGGGAACCCATCCTCATCTGGGTGAAACCGTAAAAATACAAACCATACAAGAAAACTTCATTGCAGTCCAACGTGTAGTCCGGTCCTATGTCCTAAATAATTGTAGCAAAACAGTTTATATTACCAGCAGTGAAAAGTTATCTTCACAGTCTCTGAGTGCAGACCTAAGGTCATATGGATGTTCATCAGCAGGAGTAAGGGGCTTCTAAAATAAGAACTCCAACCAGAATCAGCACACCAGGACAGACCACAGGACTCCCAGAGCAGAGGGATCAGGAGGATCAGGATCACAGACATCCACCGCAAAGCATGTGTACCTCAGTAAAACACAGAGGGGTGGTGGGAGGTGTGGGGGCGAGAAAGAAACCTGGGTAAGCATGTAGTGTGAGGGAGCAACAGCATCCCAACATCACAGTTTACCAGAACTCTCTATGCTGGAGAACCCCCAGATCTGATCCTTTACCTAATAAAAGGCTATTAACTTGACCAAACAAGTAAGTTTTCTGCCTAGTCCTAAAAACAGAGCATTCAAGGTATCACTAAGCAGCATGCACCTTTACATCTAAGTGGGCAAGCTGCCTCATAAACAATAATAAGTTCTCTAAGATAATGTGGTGGAAGAACATTAAGTGTGTGACAGACCGACACAAGCTTCCGAAATGTTCAGAATAAACCAGGATAGGCAAAGAAGTTGCTTTAGTGATTTATAGTAAAGTAAGTATAACACAAATAAATGAATTAGTAGGGAACGATGGTCGTAAGCCCATTGTTTCAGACTGTAGGAGATTAGAGACCTCTGTGTGACATCATCATCACTGCATCACTTTGTGTACTTTATACACAACTTTCTCATAGTGGGTATACATTATGCTTGCATTGTCATGGGAACATACATCTCATCTCTCCATGTGAAAGAAAAGTTGGCATATATTACAACATTTATAAAAGTTTTACAATATAAAATAAACATGGATATCATGAAACACATATTAAATAAATAAGAACATCATGGGATAAATATGAAATCAAATGATGATTGTCATAATTATATGGTGACATTTTGTATACAGTCAGAATATCAATTATAAATATACATCATATACTGAATACACTCATTACTTGAAGAAGCATACCACAAAAGGTTGCATAGCTAGGTTTAGTGCTAGTGCCTCCTCTTTTATTTTACATCTCTTCGGCATCTTGAGTTTTCTGCGCACACATCTATGCGGTGTCTTATGTTTTCTGACTCCATTCGGCGGATTTCCAATTCTCCAATTATTACTCTGAGTCATAGTTCTCTATCTCCACCTTGTCTGTTGTGAAAAGCAAATTGAGAATTCCTCTGTCTGTTGTGAAAAGCAGCTTGAGCAGTAAGTACACTGACACTGGAACAACCATTTATATTTAGAAATAATATTAAATTTTTATAATATACGTGTGTGAGATTGCAACAGGCGCACTGCGTGTAGGAAATATACACATTTTCTTCTTTTGAAAACCAAAGTGTAAATAGTGGTGCACAGGACTCCCATTAGCTGCCTTTTTGTAGAAGGGGCAGATTTGTGTCACCTGTGTATCATTTTACGTTTTTTTCTTTGTTAAAGGGGCGGATTCATGTGATGTCATAATTTCACAGGTTTTTCTTTGTAGAAAGGGAGAGATTTGTGTGACGTGAGCAAAAAACATTTGAGCTACTCAAAACAAACAAAAAGCAACAATGTGAGGCTGAAGTAAGAGCCACATGAATTCTGAGACCCAAGGATTCCCAGCAGAACATTGTCCAGACCATCACTGCTTGGCAGTGACTTCTTTGACTTCTTTGCATAGTTCATCCTATTGCGACCTTTTTACCCCTCAAAAAGTTTTCCACATGATTTTAAAGGACTGTTTACTTGTTTAGACCAGTCCACTTTCTTTCAGCACTTCATGATCAAGGTTGGATGCCCATGTGCCCATTGTGGGCTACTTCAGTGGTGGACAGGGTGAAATAGTGCTCTCTGACTTCACTGTTGCTAGGCAGCCAGCAAAATTCTGAAATGCACTGTGTACTGATATCTTTCTATCATAAATGGCATCAACCATTTCTGCATTTTTTTTACTATTCTGTGGAATCAGACCACACAAGCAAGCATTCACATGTCATGAGTGCCAGAGAGCCCTAGATGCCTGTGAATCTGTTCCTGGTTCACTGTTTGTCCTTCCTTGGTATTAATCATTGCAAAATGGAATAACTGTGGTTTTGGAGATGCTTTGACCCAGTTGTCTAGCCACGAAACCCAGCTGGCCCTTCTGTCTAGAGTAACTGCCATGAAAAGTAAAAAAAAAAAAGTGAAATTTTGAGTGAAAGTATTTGATGGTAAGAAAGTTTTTTTTGTTTGTTTAGTTTTGTTTTGTTTTAAGAATTAGGCATTTTTCCTCCACTAAACTGGCCATTGTGACTTTAATAGCCTGCACCAAGGAAAAGACCTTGAGGAAGAAGCAATCGTAAGTGGATTTGCAGTAGTGGGTGAGTAACTGATTAAGGTCAAAACTCAAGAAAAACAGATAGCAGGAGATTTTTATGTCTTATTTAACATTTCAAAGTCTGATAATGATTCTACTGCTTGCTCCAAGTGACTGTGGCAAACTGTGCCCCCACCAAACACAAATGTATCATTTTATTTATTGTGGGGAGTAACATGCTTTTAGTCTTAATATTGGGCAGCCTTTTTCCCTCTCACATCCTGTGGTAGGAGGAGTAAGGGAAGAAAGGAGTAACATTTTAACTTACCAAGAAACAAACTAACCAACACCGAAGGTGGATCAATCTGCAATGAGGCTAAGCCTAATTATCCTGTATGATATCTATGTGAAGGAAAATTGGCATATGTCAATTGTGCAATAATTAGTTGGATGTCCCACAGGACAACATACGGAGGCTCATCAGATCCATGCACATATGAATTACGACCTGCATTAATTCAAATGGAGGTCATATTTCATAATGAGCTTTGATTTTGGGATGGACATTTTGTCGTGATTTTGGAAAGAAGGGGTGCATCAGTTTTGTTTAAAGTTGCAAAATTTTAACACAAAGATTTTCAATTGTTATTGAATAACACTCTTCAAATGGTGTATGAAATTTATTTAAATTATTGAATTGACCATTTAGGGTCAAAATATTAAACATATATAATTTATTCTGAATGTTGCATATTCATTGGCAGTGAGTATATTATAAATCTTCCAACCATTTCCTCAACTGCCTACTACTAGGCACTACTAGGGTCAAAGGGAGGCCAAAGCCATCTCTGTCTGTCTCATCAGACTATGAACAAAAGCAGGGTACACCCTGAACAGTTTGCCAATCTGTTGCAGGACCAACACCCACACAACCATTTACATTTTTCACACCTGCGAGAAATTTGGAACAGCCAGTTAGTCCACTGTGCCTATCTTTGGACTGTAGGAGGAAACCAGGGTACCAGAAGGCAAGCAAGTATGGTATTAGTAATATGTCCTTTTTAAAATTTAAATTATCTTTAAAATTAAAGGAACTGTATTTTGATTCATTAACTTAAACAATTTTCTGCAAATCTTTACTTGCATCTCTCTTTATCAGAACTAAGCACACAATGGGCCCTGCGATGGCCTGGCGAGCTGTCCAGGGTGTACCCCGCCCTCGCCCGGAGTCGGCTGAGATGGGCGCCAGCCT
>JBCNYG010102608.1:0-13861 GCA_039654305.1 Porochilus rendahli | reverse complement strand
ATAATAATAATAATAATAATAATAATAATATTAATAATATTAATAATAATAATAATAATTATAGTAGCTTGTCAAACAAACTGGACTTAAGCAATAAAATGTGTTATTCAAGGCCATATTTTATTTCCAACTGTGTAATTTTGTATTAAGGGCATTGTTTTTTTATTCCTTGTTTCGCCGATCTATTAACGTCTCGTTGGCCGTAGTTTTATCCTGTTCGATATACGTGCGCATTGTAGCTTGCAAGCTAATTTTTGTTAACATGCTCATTTCTCACAGCCTGCAATTCGGTTTTAATGAAATTAAAATCATCAGTTAATGCATCTACTCTGACAGTCTGCAGAATTTGAGATTTTAGTTCTGGTGCATCCATAATGTCCTGCTCTTTTCCGTCGGTGGTTCGGGTAGGGCTGGATGTGATATCCGAGTTAGCTTTAGCCTTCTGGTTTGAAGGGGGACTAGGCCTTGTTGTAGCTAGCACGGTATACTTGTATTTCCTCAAATTCATAACAATATTCAAGAAAGTGACGTATTTTATTACCAGTGTTGTTTAAAAATTTAGCACAATCTATGCATTCGTGCATCCACATAAATTCAATTTGAATTTTTAACACTGAAGTTCAGTGGGAGCTAAATCAGAAGACGTCTTACTCCATCTTTGGCTCGCTACACCCCCCGCAGATCCGTTAATATTTGTAAAAAAAATATTTAAAAAAAATTTTTTCTCAATGCACAATGAATTTTAAAACCGGAACTTTTTTTGCGCCAAGTCAGCCCTTTCGTCAATGTCTCATCAACTGTTGTACCTACATGATGTATTTCTGTGCATGCCTACTTTAGCATGGGTTTCTGTATAAACCTACAGTACAGAATACTGTATTAAATTATTACATGTTTAAATCAAAGCACTCAGGATTCTTTAAGAATACAAGTAAGATGATAAAATAAAATCATTTATATATAACTTTATTGTATTCTTTTTTCTGTTGAGTTGTTAATGAAAAAGTAAATTCCCTGTTCTTAAAATGTTTTTTTTTTTTCAAAAAACTCGAACAAGCAAGGAATGAAAAAGGAATGGTTTTACTGATTAGGAATGACTTAATCATGTCTAGGTTAAAGTTCAAGAAGAATTAAAGTAGTGCAGCACATCACATTGTGAATCCAGGAATGTTTTTAAAGGATTCTTTAACGTTGCAAAATGGGACACTATGCTTGACAGAGGTTTGCACTCTCCAAGAGCTCTTGTGAACTTATTGTATGTCGTTTGTACAGCGTTATTCACACAAAGAGTTTATCCATTTGTAGCAGTAGAGTTGCATGTTGGAGTTAAGGGGTTCTATTAGCATAAATATTAGCATTAATGGAATAAGGCATGGAGGGAAATGAAATAAAATTCCATTTAATGAATGAAAGAAGTATGTGGTATCTGTAATGATGTGAAACATGAAACACACTCCCTCAATAGCTTTTCTTGAAATTAAAAACATTTTGTCATGTTAATGTCATGAAACCAGAGAGGTGGACTTTTCTGAAGTGCAGACACCGGAGACTCCGTTCAAATGGGATTTGAAAAAACGTATCTCTCTTTTATTTTTTTTAATCTGGTCATAATTCATCTTTGTTCATGTAAAATATCTGCAGTGCAAGTTTCTGTGCAAGCTGTTACTATAGAAACATTAATATAATTAAAACCTAAACCTGCACCATAATAAAAACATTTCTCCAACAGAGCCGCCTCTGAAACCTGCCGCTGGGTTTTTGGATAGAAACAGATAAGAGATTATATATCACAGTGTATGAGCGTCCTTTGCTTGTTGTCTCTGTAAAAGTATGCAAGCATTAATATTTGAATAGTGGAAGAGAGACTGAGATAACATCACTCGCTCATCTTTCTGAGCGATGTCTGCAGAATCAGGTTGGTTATTGCTCAGGGACTTCATTCACGCACGCAATCAGAAATCAGAAAGGGTGTGTTTATGGGAGTCGTACGGACTGATTAAATAGTACGCGGCTTGTGTAAACCTTCTGATCTTACGAGATAGACTGTGGGTTTAACTGTAGCTTTGCTGGCATGTGTTTACCGTCCTTATGTTCTTTTGTGATTAAAAATGGGGTGAAATGTGGAATTCTTGGCTGAACATCTTCTCTAACTGGGTTTATGTTGGGCATGGTGAGTCCAATCTTTGTCTCGGGTCAGCTACGATAGGCTGCAGTCTCCCTGTGACCCTAGTAGGATTAAGTATTTTTACAATTTCCTCCGGGATCAATAAAGTATTCTAATTCTGAGTCTGATGGTTAACACGTCTGTCTCACAGCAAGAAGGTCCTGGGTTCAGGTCCCGCACTTAGCAAATGTGTTTTTGTGTGGAGTTTGCATGTTCTCTCTGAGCTTGTGTTTCCGGGTACTCTGCTTTCCTTCCACAGTCTACAGCAATTACATGCACAGTAGGCTAACTGGCTGTGCCTAATTGCCCCTAGGTGTTAGTGAGAGTGTGAATAGTTGTTTGTGTTCACCCTGCGATGGTCTTGCAAGCTGTTCAGGGTGTACCCCGCCTTCACCCAGAGTCGGCTGAGACAGACTCCACCCTCCCCGCGACCCTAGTCAGATCAAGCAGTTCGGCAAATGGATGGCTGGTGTTTATATTGTAGCATTGGAATAATGTTTGGTTATTGCTTTATATGGAGATCAAAACTATAACTTAAGGAGTCAAGTAATTATAAAACATATTATTGATAGACTCGGCCAAAAACAACTTTAGAGATACAAGCGCCAAAGACTGAAGAAAGCAAATGTATTATGTTATACAACGTTACATTATGAATATATTACTGATTTTAAACAACTTCAGGTTTCAGATCTAAGCGTTGCATAGAGGACACCAGCAACAGTGCAACTCACCCACACATTTCTTAAGTATGAAAAACCTCTCACAGTAAAAACGGGTCACTGTAATAATAGCTCAGTGCAAAACAGATCACTGCAAAATGGAGCACAGTTCACCTACTGTAAAAAATAATAATAATATTAATCAACAAGTAAAATCAATATAATTAAAAGCAGCCCCTTTACATAGAACTCTATAATAGGCTTAATATGAAACCACTATAATTACTATACCCACTCTGTGATAAAACAACTCACCGTAAACATCTCTACTAGGAAACAATGTAAAGCTGCTTTCTGTGAAACAATGCTGTAAGATGATTTACTAAAATGGCTCCTTGTAATATATCTGAATTCTCTCACTTAAAAGCCTCCAAGAACCCCAAAACTGCAACACAGGAACTGCAGGAAACTAATCCAACTGTTAGTGTGAAAGCGCATACGTCTCCAGCTAATAAGAGGCTTGAACAATACAGTATAGCCTGCGTTGGAGCACTTGCTGCCCAAAGTGAACATTAAATCAAGACATTAGTCTGGTAATAGCCAAGGTCAATGTCCAGATCTGAGCTCTATTGAAATATTGTGGGGGGATTTAAACAACTGGAGGAAGTTAGTGTCAAAGATTGGGGGCAATTATCCAAAACATCTACAAGAATACCAGCAATACCAGCATCTGGGGCCAAGGGTGTGTTTACTTTCTCCACTAAAGAATTGATATTTGTGTTGAATACATGATTTAAAAGTGATTTATGATATATACAGTGGCAGGGGAAGCTGTTCATCAAAATGACTGTATTCTAAGGTAAGTTCTAATATACACCCTGTGAAAGTTAACCACAGACCAAACCCCTGAGATGGTTTCATTAAAAGTCCAGTAGTGAACTCTCTTTATCACAGCACTTCCAGTCCGCCAGATCAGCTTCTCACACAAGGAGAGAGGAAAAGATGGATATGTTTCCTGACCTCTGAACCAAATCAATCTCAGGTGTTGATCTGCACTGATGCTTAATTGTCCTGTCCCAAAAATAATGTGCAAAAGCATGACAAAGGGGTCAAAAATAAAGTGTGTAATCTTGCTCATTCCTTCATTCATTCATTTTCTGAAGCTCCTAATCCTAATTAGGGTCACGGGGAGGCTGGAGCCCATCTCAGCCGACTCTGGGCGAGGGCAGGGTACACCCTGGACGGCTTGCCAGGCCATCACAGGGCATAATCTTGCTCACAACAGATAAAAATATCTCTAGATCATAAAATCATTTCTAGTCACAGAAAACGTGTACATCAATTTACAAAGATTATCCCAGAAGACTTGAAGCTTGATTTTAACCACTGTACCTTTCATACAAGAAGCGTAACTCTCCTGACACCAGTGATGATGCGTCAGCAACAATTAGCAAAGGAAATTAGCTGAAACTTTCAGTGTAGATGATAGTACCAACCACCACTGATCACAAGAACCCTAATTGGAACCAAAATGTTTAACTTAAATGTCCAAGATAGGCGTGGTGTACTGATGCACTCTTGATTTGAGGCACAATGCTCTGGTTAAGTGATATGAATACCACCACCAAGTACATATATTTAGCTTTCTGTTGAAATCAACTAATCAAATGGATATGTAGGAAATGTACCGATGAAAATACTACAATATCACTAGCAAAAGGGAAAAGAAATCACGTGAGACGACCTGCGAGGGATTATAACATGCTGACGTGTTTGATGAAATCTTAAGTGGATATATATGCATGGATGCGCATCCCCCTGCATGCGATGTCCTTTTTTTCATATGCTGGTACTCAGCAGTCTAGTATCAGTATTTCATGAAATAGATAAATAATTAAATAAATAAATAAATAAACGGATTGGCCCATAATTAAAATGTGACAGCTGTTGATGACAACGTTCCCACCAGTGAGATAATTAAACTGGGAATTGTCCCAGTGCCCTTCATCACCGTTTCTCATCACTGTAGCAGAGATAACTTCATTGTTTCATTTGTTTGTACTGCTTTTAAAATGAATGCATGAAAGTCATGATGTGCGTCTCGGTGGATACAAAAGAGTGGAAAGTTTGTATTGGACACAGACATAAACCACAGCAAGTACAGAGCCTACAGCCTACACACACACACACAGCGCGTGTGTATTTGGGTCTCTGGGTGGGTCTCTGAGTCCAACAATTATATGGCCGTAGTGATGACTCATTGTTACCTGTATATGACAAATCAACTTGAAACTTGAAACTATTTGATATGTTCATGTTGAAGATGTTCCCCTCAGCACAAGCTGCTGAGAATCTGCTTCTCGTCGAAGCCGTGATTTCCCGGCGAGAACATCATCCTCAACTCTATTTCAGAATAAAACAAATCGAATAAACACAGGTAATGGATTTTGTCAGGATTTGATGGATTTGTCATGCTTTCAGTTAGGTCTTGAGGGAAATAGAATGCAACATGCTGCACTGTAAATGGTTTTTAAAAGATTTCCTGCAGATTGTCACTACGATGATCATATTTAGATCCAGCACTCAGATTAGAAATGAAACTTGAAAGTGTGTGAGCAGCGTTCACCATACAGATGATCAGCGTATCAGATAAATGGGTGGCTGGGTGAATGGATGGTTCAGTAAATACATGGATGGAAAAATAAATGGATGGATGGATAAATGGATGGGTAAGTAAATAGATGGATGGTTGGATGGATGAATGAATGCATGGATGGACTGATGGATAGATGGATGGGTTGGTAAATACATGGATGGCTGGATGGATCGATGGATCGATGGATGAATGGATGGATTAATAAATAGGCTAGCAAATACATGTATGGGTAAATGAATGAATGGGTTGGTAAATACCTGAATGGATTAATAGATGGATGGATGGGTTGGTAAATAAATGGATTAATGGATGGATGGATGGGATGGTACATAGATGAATTAATTATGGATGGAAGGATGGATGGGTTGGTAAATACATGGATGGATGGATGGATGGATGGATGGATGGATGGATGGATGGATGAATGGATGGGTTGGCAAATATTTGAATGGATTAATAGAGAGATGGGTGGACTGGTGAATGTATGAACACATGGATGGATGGATTGATGGATGGAAAGATGGATGGGTTGGTAAATACATTAATGGATGGATGGGTTGGTAAACAAATGGATGGGTTCATGTGGGTGAAGGCAAGGTACACGCTGAAGAGATTGCCATCATACGGCAACACACTCACAACCATTTAGACTCACACTCACACCTAGGGGTGATTTAGAACAGCCAATCAGCCTACTGTGCATGTTTCTGGACTGTGGGAGGAAACCGGAGTATCGGGAGAACATGCAAACTCCACACAGAAACGCCCGAGCTGGGAATCGAACCCAGGACCTTCTTGCTGTGAGGCGGACGTACTAATCACCTCCCTGTGCTGTTAACTTTTCTTTAAGTTATATAAAATGTATATGTATCAAAAAAAATATCCATATTTTGCATTTACTCTCTCACTGACTAATTTGCTGAACCACTAACACCTACTAGGGTCACGGGGAGTCTGGAGTCTATCTCAGCCAACCCTGGGTGAAGGCAGGGTACACCCTGAACAGCCCAACAGTCCTTCGCATCACATGTACTTACTCTTGTCTACAAATAATACTATTCCGTTTCTGATCAAATGCTAAGTGTTTGTCTAAATGAAATTGTTCTATTTGGACACACACACACACACACACACACATTCACACACACACACACATACACACACACACACACATACACACACATACACACATACACACGTACACACACAACACAGGTCAGAGACAGCTCTGAGTCCTGTTCACTGTGCAGTTATCCATGCTCACACATCCCATTTATCCTCAGCACACAAGTCGTGCAATATTTAATGACTGAAGAGGGACACACACACACACACACACACACACACACACTTGTCAGAGCAGTCGAAACCCATCTCTGTCTGATTCAATTCACCACCCCCATACACTCGGAGTACAGAAGGGAGTAAAAAAGGCAGCAGGAAAGAAGGTGTGAGAGGAATGGAGGGATTTCCTCCATCCATGAAAATCTACTGAGAATCTGTGACATGGCTGTTCAGCGTCTAAACCAAAGCAAGAATTAAACTGAGACTTCAAAGGTCTGCCGTTTCAGAGCACAAGGAGAAGCTCAGTTCAAATCCTCCATTACAAATCTGGAGAAGACAGGATGGGAAGTCGTCCATTAAAAATAAAACTGGGGTGGGAGAGATTTATCCAGATTAGTCATCCAGCAGTTTTAATGAGGAATTAATAAAGAGGACGGGACAGCCCGCCCATCAGTTCCTCCTCATGTTTTTAGTGTACAATAAATTCAGACACGCTGATTCTGATCCTGGAAAGTTGTGGAATAGAATCAGGCACACTGCATTCCCTCGTTCTTTTACTGGTCCTAAACTGGGACGGGCCGACAGTGGGATGTTGTTCGTGCTTGTTAGATGCTCCCTTGAGAAAGATTCGGGATTCATAATCATGAAAATTAAATATATTTGTGCACTAAAGAGGACTGAGGATGCAGGGAGGGTTGTACAAAAGCAGAGGGAGCTCCTGTATGACAGTAAAACCATTTACCACCTTTGATGAAAGTGTGCTTTAACGGCTTTTGATGTTTCTAATTATTATATAATCAGCATCTGTATTGTATAAAAGGCCAGCAGATGTTGTGTATTGTAAAAGTAGTAATCTGAAGATACACACATGGAATGGTATTATAATGTACATTAACATAAAGTGGTGGCACGGTGGAGTAGTGCATAGCACGTCCACCTCACAGCAAGAAGGTCGTGGGTTCAAGTCCCGGGCTCAGCGAGGGTGTGTCGAGTTTGCATGTTCTCCCTGTGCTTGTGAGGGTTTCCTCCAGGTACTCTGGTTTCCTCCCACAGTTCAGAAACATGCACATTTGTTACAAATTGGCTCTAGGCGTGAATGTGAGAGTGAATGGTTGTGTGTGTGTTTTGCACTGTGAGGGACTGGCAAGCTGTTCAGGATGTACCCTGCCTTCGCCCAGTGCCAGCCAAGATAGGATCCAGCCTCCCGGTGTATTGCTCCCTAATAGGAGTAAAAGGTTGGTCAAATGAGTGAATGATTGCGAGTGTTTTAAAAAATTGTGTGGCGTTAACATCATGGTTCATTCCTCCATGTTTTAGGGATATTGAGAATTAAAATTCATGTTTGTCACCCCTGCCTGTAAGTTTAAAAAAATACCCTAAAAATAGCCTTCCCATCTTAGGATCAAAAATGAAGCAAAAAACCCTTAAAAGTATGAAGATGCACACGTGTTGCACTACAGGCATTCATTCTGGGAAGTGATGTGAATATGTTGTAGCTGAATGAGGTTAATGCTATATCATATACAATAAATGTTCAAAGCTTGTGAATAATTTATTTAAAGGTTCAAGTCCACATTATTCAAACGTCACTGATCGAAGACATGAAGCTAAACCTTGTTTGCAGAAGGTCGTGCAGGACTAATGAGATTGTGAATTGATTATTAAATGAGGCTAGAGGTAATCAGGCAGTGCAAACCTCCACCAAGCCACAAAAAACCTTACTCCACAAAAAATGCTTACTCCACCAACAGATCTGGAAATGAACCAAAAAACTTTAAACTGTACACGGCTTCTATCTAGTAGAGTATTTCTGCAGATCATAATCAGTATAAGATATCATTTCTACTGATGTTGGCTTTTCTATTAACTAACTTATATTCTACCACTAGTAATATTACTTATTTCTAATAATGTAGATTCCTAACAACACAGTGACTATTTCTATAACTGGATCTTTTACTTAAAAAAAAGTTTGCTAATGAGCTTCATTCTTAAATAATTCAAGCATTCCTGAAATAACAGTTAATTTTTTAGGAATTAATATGAAAGTGTAATATATTTATTTCCTTTCATAAAGATGAATATTTTTTTAATACAAACATAAATTCTTAATGAAATCAAAGTGTAACTAACACTCCCCACGTGTACTAGCTCATAAAACGAGAGTCAGTCACTTTTAGTGTGAGCAATCTGAGCTACACAATCTGTTCAGCGTGGCATAGTGGTGTACTGTTTAGCGTTTTCACCTCACAGCAAGAAGGTCTTGGGTAGAAATATGAGGCACTCCGTGTGGAGTTTGCATGTTCTCCATCTTCAGGTATGGGTTTCCTCATCGTGCTCCGGTTTCCTCCCACAGTCTAAAGACATGCACAGTATGTGGCTGTTTGAAATCACTCCTAGGTGTGAGTGTGAATGGTTGCGTGTATATGTTGCCCTGTGATGGCCTGGCGTGCTGTTCTGGGTGTGCCCCCCTCTTGCCCATCAACGAGCCCCTGATAGGATTGAAAGGATCAGAAAATGAGTGATTATAGCTATAGGTTGTGATGTTTGTTTGGGTTTTTTGTATGGAGATTATAGATGTGCTGCCACACATTAGTTTCTAAATGAGCAGAAGCATTTTTAAGCCGTTTCTTGAAGAGAAACCGTCTCTGATGTTACTGCAGTCTTCTTTAACGCCTCATTCCAAAGTCTATAAATTATTCAGACTGAAAGCCTAAGGGAAACCATGTACTATAAACAGCAGTGCATTAAAGCAATATATTAAAGCAGATCTCTTTGCTACCTGATCACTGTTAGCACCTATGTTGAGTTTTAATCCCCACTGTAGCTGCCAAGCAGAGAGCATGAAAGCCTCTTCTCAGACTGCACCTTTCAAACACATTACAGGCCAACTGAGCACTAACACACTCGTATTACTCTTATCGTGAAGGAACAGAGCACAGACGTCCTTCTTACCCGAAATCAAGGCCAATTATGTTCTCCTGGACTCCCGGCCATGGTGAGCTGCGGCGTGAGCTGGATTTGAACCTGCGATCTATCAACAGTGGGGTGGATTTTCCTGATGTGCTCCTAGAGAATTGATCTTGTTAACCCTTTCATTTATGTAGGTGTGTTCCATATAAAACAACTGAAGGCTCCACAGGGGCCTTCTTGCTGTGAGGCAGGCGTGCCAACCACTGCGCCACCGTGTCGCCCATGTTGGAAAGCAGTTGCTCCAAAATTTCTTGTTTTTGTAAGGAATGCCTGGTAACCACATTATTTACAAGGTAATTACATGAATGGGAAAATCTCGATTAGATCTCTGTGGCCTTACTGTACTATTATATTGACTGACACTACAGGGGGCAAATTGATTTTAGTGGGAGGTCACACTCCACTCTCAATACAACTATTAAGAATAATATTCATTCATCACTACTACTAATAATAATACTACAAATAATAAAAATATTAACAAATAGGGTTTATTCTGATTGGTATAAGTTACAGGCCTGTTCATATGACCAGTGGCTCATCAAGAATTAATTTGTCATGAATCTACACAACTACTAATAAATATTTGGGAGATGTTAGGAAAGCAACTACAGAAATGATGGATAATGCTTAACATGATGCTACCAGCACCGTGCTTTACTGCGGGGATGCTGTGCTTAGGTTGATGAGTGGTGTTGGGTTTGGAGCTTGTTAGATCATTTGGGAAACTAAAAGGAAGAGGGATGACATGTAAAATTATTAACTCCATCTGGGTGTCGAAAAAGAAGGTTAATGTGACAAGTAGTTTCCATATATGCTCTATATTTTCTCCTGTGGAAAGAGACAGGAAGAGATCATCCGTTAGTGACAGAAGAAGTGCCTGATGTTTTAGCTTCAAAAGCTAATGGATCAATGAAAAAACACGTCTTGATTATTAAAAAAATTAGTGAATGCTTTGGAGAAAGTGACTGTGAAATTGAATTATCTCATTAGCATTGAGACAGCATTATCTGTTCTCTTAGCGAGGACTGTAAATTATTAAGTATAAAATAAAAGCAACTCATGATGAAAACGACAGAAACAAAGACAGGAAGAGAAACAAAAGTGGCTTCTTGTGTATATGCTTGTGTTTTGTGATGTTTCTTGCTTTTAATTCTTCACCAAACACACGTACTAATTAAACACTAGAATAAAACAACCGTGTCAAGGGCGGCCCGCTGAGGTAGCGCTCAGCACGTCCTGAAGGTCCTGGGTTCAAGTCCTAGGCTCAATAAGTGTTTCTGTCTGGAGTTTGTCACGTTCTCGTTTTGCTTGCTTGAGTTTCCTCAAAGTACCCCGGTTTCCTCCCACAGTCCAGACTCATTAGGTGGAGTACCCTGATATTCATATCTACAGCACGGTTATCACTGCTGTCATTGAAAAAAACCTTCAGATTCATACCACTTAAACGACAGAAGTCAGCAGCGATGTGGTAAAAAAATTTATATAATTTATATGAAGAAGATTTTGTGGATTTGGAGAGTTTGTGGAAGATTCTGTTTACTTTCTGGATATAATAATGCAAACTGCTTGCTTCTTGTTTCTAAATATAAACAGCTGCCACTGGGAAATACCCTCTCCTTATTAAAGGTGCTTCACAGCAGAGAACCATAAGAACAGAATATGACTCATAATTGAGGTTCTATAGATATCAGATCATTTGTCCATGCCTTACCAATACCTTACCAGGTGGTCATTGGCACCTCAATAAATACAGAGGTACACAGTGTTCCTGTCCATGGTCAGTGCAAAGAACACGCCGAGTTACTTTGGATGACTGAAAGAACTGAGAAGAATTCACGCTTTCACACTTTATGTACTGTCAAGATTATTATATTATAGATGCCATATTTGCTTATGTTCTGAGCAGAAAATAAGTGAAAATTGCCATAAAATCAGACAAAATCGCACTAAACCTACCAGAATCCTCATCGTAAATTATCAGTAAGTAAGATTTCATTATCGATACGTGCTTTCACAGGTCCAGTCGAGGTCCAGTCGAGCGGTTTAATCGGTACCAGCCTAACAGATATTGGTGCTAAAGTGATTGTTTCTACTTCCCTTCTTTTTTAATTTTCTTTAACTTTTTAATCTATAATATGATGTCAGAGACTGATTTTTTTTACCCATAATATAATTATTAATTTATTTTTTAGAATGTTACAAAGCATTCATTCATTCATTCATCATCTTCCGCTTGTTCCTGGTCGGGTCGCAGGGGCAGCAGAATAAGCAGTGACTCCCAGACGTCCCTCTCCCCAGCCACTTCCTCCAGCTCTTCCCGGGGATGCCAAGGCGTTCCCAGATCAGCTGAGAGAAGTAGTCCCTCTAGCGTGTTCTGGGTCGGCCCCGAGGTCCCTTCCCGGTCGGACATACCCGAAACACCACACCAGGGAGCCGTTCGGGAGGCATTCTAATCAGATGCCCCAGCCGCCTCAACTGGCTCCTCTTATAGCCCATGAGATAAGCTATTATGAAGATAGACTTATAAGCCAGTTTCAGCTACCAAGAACTTTTCTCATGGAGCTGCACAAACACCTTGGGCCAGCACTGTGAGCCCATACACTTCATCCATACCATACCCGACACTTCATCCAAGTTCCACAAGATATTCAGCTACTGTCTGCTCTGGGCTTTTTGAGCACAAGGACATTTCAGAGGAAGCTCAGTGACTGGGTGGGTATAATATCACAGACATTATATATATATATATATATATAAATAATTTATAATAATAATAATATTAATAATAAAAATATATTATATATTATATATTTAAACTACTGACCAGACAATATATTCAACTAGAAAAATTCCTGAAGAAATTTTAAAACGTGGCTGCAGTTGCTTCCAGAAAATACATGAAAACTGGTGTGCTGAACTGTAGAACACAGAAAAATTCCACACAGTTTACACAGGTTTCTACGTAGCTGCAGCAAAAGAGGTGGCGATAAAACAAAGAATCAAAGCATGTGTGCTTTAACTGTAACCATTATTGTGGGGTTTAAGCCAAGCTCTATACCAGGTCTATTCAATTAATTTGGAATGAGGGCCAGGTCATGAAAACAATCCCAAATGAGGGGCGGAGCCCTCATTACCCCGAAAGGTGACTGGTATACTATAGCCGGGTAATGGGCAGGGCAAAGAACAAGGTGTTGTCAAGATACTGGGCAGTGGATAGAAAAGTCTTATTTCTCTTGAAACAGATAGAAATGGATTTATGGCGTTTTGGAAAAGTGCTCTTCATATACTGTATTTTGTAAATACATAATAACATTAGTACACTGTATTATATCAACACAAAAAGCATTTCTTCATTCAAATGATAAAAAAATACACCATGCTGAGTAATCAATCCAGGACATTTACAATTTAAATTTTGTAAATAAACTTTGTTCTTTAAATAAACTTTGTTCTGCAATGCAATGCTGCATTAGGAAATCAGGGATATGCGCTGGATTTGTTTGGAATATCAATTTATCACAGTATATATTTATTACAGTACATAAAATACAGTTAGTGGTGAACTGCTTTACAGCCCACAGGAGGTGCAGTTGCAGTTGCAGCATCTCAGCCTGTGTTTCCCTTATATTCTCTGTTACTATCAGTACTATGTGTACTCTCATAGTTCAGGTCATGCATAATATCTTTAAAATTAACCCTCAATAATGTGAACATGCAACAGTGTAATAACCATCAGTATCACTGAAGCCTTGAGTATCACATTCTTTTCCTTTCACCATGCATTTTTCTCTAACATTCCTGCTGTCCTGTTTTCTTCCCTGCCGTGTGGGTCCTGGCACCAACCAGGTAGGCACGTGTAGCTCATTCGTCTTAATTATCGCTGAAGTGACAGACTTATCTAACCCATGGCTATTTGGTTTAATGCTACACAATAACACACCTCTCCTCTCACGCTGTCAATTATCTCACAGATGATGGAATCTGATGCAAAGATTTATGCACAGAGGTGCAACATACAAGCACACACACAAACACACACACACACACACACACACACACAAACGCACGCACACACACACACACGCACACACACACGCACACACACACACACACACACAC
>JBCNYG010102487.1:0-13914 GCA_039654305.1 Porochilus rendahli | reverse complement strand
GCGATGGCCTGGCGAGCTGTCCAGGGTGTACTCTGCCCTCGCCCAGAGTTGGCTGAGATGGGCGCCAGCCTTCCTGCGACCCTAATTAGGAATAAGAAAATGAATGAATGAATAATATCAGCTGAATAAACCCACAGATCGCTTTCTAGTGGCATTAAAACATTTTCTTTTTTATTCACTTCCCCCACTGTTTCTATAGCTAAAAAACCTACAAGAAACACTCTCCAAGATGGCGTCAAGTTGACGCCGCGAGAGCGACGCATGACCGGTCTATTGTATATAGATTGATGATATACCCCATTAGCTTAACGCTCATTGGTCAATGTTTCAGCACATGCGCAGCAGCTCTCGATCGTTCTCTTTGGGCGTGAAAAGCTCAGCACGTGACTCTGTTGCGGGAAGTGGAAGGAATATGGCGACATCTACAAGCCTTCTCACTGAATCCGTGTTAGGATGGTCTATTTTCACTATTGTTCTGTTGGTAAGAGAAGTACATGTTGGATTTAACGTTATATGAAACGTGTGCCTAGTCGACACTCTAGGTCAAAGTTCACTTTGGCAACAGAAGTCGTTATTCGTTTTGTTTTCCGTACATCCAGGCACTCTCACTGAGCCGCTCAACGGCTGTGCAAAAGACACAAGCTGATTAGTGTTTGGATCTTTAAACGGAAAATATGCCGAAGAGATGGTATGCTGATTGGTTAGGGATTTTAAAACCCAAAAGATTCAGGATGCTGGGAGAAATGGGTAAATATATCCCTTGGTGAAACATTACGGTATTGGATATTTACCCTGTTTTTAAACAGCCAGCAGACTGTGATCTCACTGTCAGTCTAATGTCACGACTCCATCCTGCAAAGCCAGTAAAAAACAAAGACATTAAGAAATAAAAATCTGAATTAATGGTCGATTTGATGATGGTAATTTTTGGTTAGTGAAGTCCATGCCTCACATAATTTAGTGCAGAGGAAGAGCAACAAAGTATGAATCAGGTTTTTTTATGTTGATTGCATAATTTAATTGATTAAGATATGTTTAACTGTAACTGCATGGCACGAAGGTTGTGGGTTCGAGCCCTGTGGCCGGCGAGGGCGTTTCTGTGTGGAGTTTGTTGTTCTGGTGATGTTTTTTCTTTTTCATTCGGGTACTCCGGTTTCCTTCTTCAGTCTAAAGGCTTGCACATGGTGTGTGTGTGTGTGTGTGTGTGTGTGTGTGCACTGGTCTGGTGAGCTGGTTCTAGTGTACCCTGCCTTTGCCTGGAGCTGGCTGTGATGGGCTCCTCTCTGACCTTAATACAGGATAAAGCTGTTTAGAAGATGGGCTGACCTATTTTTCGAAGCCAGAAGAAAAAATAATTTTGTGGCCTAGCTGTGATCTGGTTTGCAATGACAAATGTAGGATGAACATCAGTCTTCCAGCTAGAATTCTGTGGAGCCATGGTGTGATAGGACAGTATAGGGCGCTTCCCAAGGAGGTGGGGGTGGGTTTTAGTTATTTATTTTTATTTTTTCGGAGGTTGGGGTAAAAACTTGCATTCTGTCTGATGAATTGTGGTGGGATGTATCAGAATACTTTATTGATCCTGGAGGAAATTGTGTAAACAGTGTTCGGCAGATGTTAAATGACCTTAGCCGTCTCAAAAAATAGAGACAGCTCTGGCCCTTTTTGTAAAGTGCGGTAGTGTTCTTAACCCAGTCCAGTTTATTGTCAGTGTGAACTCCAAGGTATTTTTAATCCTCCACTATTTCCATATTGACGCCCTGGATGGAAACAGGGGCCGCTGGTGGTTTGGATCTCCTAAATCCTACAATCAGTTCCTTGGTCTTTGTCACATTAAGCTGCAGATGGTTCTGCTTACATCATGTGACGAAGGAGTTCACAGCATCTTGATAGTCTGTCTCATCACCTCCACTGAAACGTCTAACTGCAGCACAGTCATCAGAAAACTTCTGAAGATGGCAGGTCTCTGTGCAGTAGCTGAAGTCTGTTGTGTAGTGGGTAAAGAGGAAAGGGGAGAAGACAGTCCCTTGTGGTGCTCCAATGTTGCTGACCACCATGTCCGACATGCAGTGCTGCAGGCGCACATGAAGTGGTCTTCAGGTCAGACACTCCACAATCCAGGACACAAGTGAGACATTCACCTGCATCACTGTCAGTTTCTCACCCAGGAGGGTCGACCTATTGGTAGTGAATGCACCAGAAAAGTAAAAAAGCATGACCCTCACAGTGCTTGCCGGCTGGTCCAGGTGGGTGTAGACATGGTTTAGCAGGTAGATGATGGTGTCCTTAATTCCTAGACGAGGCTTGTAAGTGAACTGAAGGGGGTCCATGTGTGGTCTAACCATTGGTTGGAGTTGATCCAGTATTGCGTTCATACCACTCCAAATGTTACGTTGGAATTTCCACTACAGCTTTCTCCTTTGTCCTTAGCCTGTCTGACCTTGACTTTCAATAAACTTTGGGTCGTTCTCACCTCCTCTCTGTTGCCAGCTGTTAAGGCCCTCTTCTTGTCGTTAAGGAGGGCTTTGATGTCTTTTGTCACCCACACCTTGTTATTTGGGTAAAAATAGACTGTCTGTACAGGGACAATGGTATTGGTACAGAAATTTATGTAGTGTGAAATTTACTCAGTGAGCATCAATGTCCTCATCGTGGGGCTCACAGAGTGCTTGCCAGTCTCTCACTTCAAAGCCATCCTGTAATTTCTCCAAGGCCTCTTCCGACCACCACCTAACAGTCCTTGTGTTCACTGGCTGCCTCTGCACAACAGGCATATAGCATGAAGAAAGATGAATTAGGTTGTGGTCTGATCTCCCCATTTGGGGGAGTGGGTAGAAACTGTAGGCATACTTAGTACTTGCATAGAGCAGGTCTAAAGTTCTCTCCTATATGGTGAGACAGTCCACATACTGCACAAAGTTTGTCAGAGTAGTGTCTATGGTGACAAGGTTAAAGTCACCCGAGATCACAATGAGTGTAACCAGGCTATGGAAGCATGAACGGTGTTACATGCAGCTGTGGGGTTGGCAGAAGGAGCAACATAAACAGCCGCTAAGATGGCATGGGAAAATTCCCGAGGCAAAATAATATGGTCTGAGTCCAACAGCACACAATTCAGTGTTCGGCCACAACTCAGAATACTTCTTCTGATTTCAGGCTAGCGAAATAACCATCTTATTCTTATTCTTATTCGCCAGTAACCTCACATTCCCCATTATTACAGATGGGAGACAAGGCTTGTAGCTTTTCCTCTCTGTAAGCCTCCGCTGTCTTGCTGCCTCCCTCTCTCCTCTTCTGTCCTGCTCCTCTGCACCCCGGTGTGTTTTCTTCCAGAAACGGTACGGTAAGTCCGTGGGTCTGTCTGCTAGTCCGGCCGGCTTCAGGGAAGTCAGCTGATCCCTGAAGTAAACAAAGCGCGCTGCGTGTAGTTGCTGCACTGCGGTCCAACTCGCCTTAAAAGTAAAAGTCCAAAAACTCTCAACCCAAATCTTGAGAGGGCAGCTACTTATGGACAATAAAATAGTTAGTAAAAGAAAAAAAAAAAGCGTTAAAAGTACGGGAAGGGCAGGAACGACAGGAACGCTGCATGCCTGTTAATGAATGCGCACTAATGTATGGTAAGTTATAACTATTTTAAGGAATTTACTTTTATTTATTTGAACTGTTCGTGTTTTTATTCAAATGTAATTGTTTTACTTTAGTTTATTTATGTATTAAAATATGCAACTTTTTTGTGTGAAAGAATTATTTGTAATTGCTTACATATATATTAACAATAATTACAAATATTAATTAATTCACATTTAATGTTGCATATATTAATACAATTAAGAAAAACAATTACATAACACTGAAAGTGATATCTTTACAAACATAAAGGTAATTCAGTGCGTTATTTAAACACGAATATAATTATACTTATTTATATGATGACAATTTTTATTCACAAGTCTTTAATTTGAAATATGTGTTATTTTATTCATGGAATATGCATTAAAAAAGCTAAAACTGAGCTGGGGCAAGTCCATAATTTTTGCCATGAATTGTCAACAAGCAAGCTTTGTAATGTATTAAATACAGTGAAATCTTGTTTCACTGTATGCGAGTTATGATTCTAATAATTTCATGCCCATTTCCTGTTTTTAGCATCAGTTTAGTGGCAAAAACTAATGTGATGGAACCATTTTTCATTAAGTTTTGTTTATCTAAATTAAATTATACAACATTTGTTTTTAAAAAATTTTTAAGTGTAGTATTTTACAGTGTTTAACTATCTGGCAAGAGCTCAAAGTATAATTAATATGGCTAAATGAATATTACAGATAGTAGAATCTTGAAAAATGCTTAAGAATAGCACGATCCAACTTTATACACTGAGTAATGACAAAACTTTGTTAATTAACATTATTTTGCCTTTTGTTTTCAATCTATCATTGCATTTGCCAAACTGCTTAATCTTACTAGGGCTTTGGGAGGCTTTAGGGGTATACCCTGGAAAAAGTTTCTTAGGTGATTTTTGTCATCATGAGCTAAAATGTCATTTTCAGTGCCCTACAAATCCTAAACTATTCATACTGGACATTGAAAGGTCACAGTTTTCATATACTTAACATTTAGTAAGTCCATTCCTGCTCTTATTTTCAATGTGGGATGAAGCATTACTGAGCTTTAGCTTCCGAAACTTTGAATTTTTTCAATTCAAACCATTTTGGTGTCCCATATGAAAGGTAGAAATGGTCCAGAAGGTGCCAAAATTACACGCAGAAAGGTGGTCAGTTGTGCAATTCCGGATTGTTTGGTTGGCGTGCTGATTAAACAAAAAAACTGTGTGCAGTACCAACAAAGTTGTTGAGGTGGGTTTTTCAGCATTGATGAGCGAGAAACTTTTTTCATGCGGGTCTTAAATCACATGCGGGAGGTGACGAGAAATTAAAAACCTAATTTTGCTGGCCTTTGAACAACCATGCGGAGAGTCAGATTTCACTCTGAATCAGATTTATAGTCTTGACGAGTCAAACAGAAGTATGGAAAATGTCAGCATAAATAGAGGAAAGTAGGCTATTTATAAGCAAATGTCACCAGTTAACATGAAAACCAGTTAAACTGGAACACTGTTCATATCGTTTTTTTGAAATTTTTTTTTTATGTAGTTGTAGGTTTTGTTTTTATAAGCACAACTGAGACTGAAGCCAACTTTCGGGAGACTGACCTGTCTGAAGTCAGATAATGAAAATTTGATAAAAAAAAAATACAATTTCACTGTGAATGAAATTTATACAGGTAAAATATGCATCCATTTTAACAATTTAACAAATGGTTTACCAATTTGTCATGTCCTATATTTAATATTATTAAAATAAAATGTTTAAAACCAAGTTGCAAAGCAGAAATATTGAACTGCTCATATTTTAGGGACTGCTTATGCAAGGAAGATGAATCAACTGTAAAATTTTATCTACAGTGATTCCATTTTAAAACTGGATTTTTAATATAATTGTCACCAGTAGTATGTGTGTGTGTGGTCTCCTAGCATTGCGCCACAGGATTTTGATTAAATTGATCTCAAGTTTATGAACTGTATCCACCACTAGATGGTAGTATAAGGAATTAATTTTTCTTCCTGGGTAGCATTTTCTTTGGTTTGTTCTGTGAGGTTAATAAAATCTAGTGTACATCATAAATCTACATTTTAAAGGTGTTGTCATATGAATGGTGGAACATTCATGTGCACTGTTGTGCATTTGAGTGTATTTATCCTGTGGTTATTGGTTCTCTGTATGATGTAACCAGTTGTGCTTAGTGTGTGCATGCATGAGTCAAAGTCACTTTGAAAGTGTACTCGGAGCGGAAGCTCACCTCAACAGCAGTTTTCCGCCCAGAGATGGCTTATTTAAAAATAAAAAAATAAATAAATCCAAAGGTCTATCCAGCTAGTAAAACCCATTACCAGCTTGTTGAAAATTTCACCGCTGGTACCTGGTTTTGCTTCATGAATTTTATTGTTTTCCCCCCAAAATAAACACTTGTTTAAATTTCGATAACTTGTAATTAGAAAATGTTGCCATTTTCACAGCACTTCTCACAGCAGTTAGAATATATTGATGCTGTCTGTGGAATCAGAGATCAAGTATTCAGCGTAGGCTTGTGCACTACACACCAGATGCCCTAATGATTGCTGAAATTTGCACACTGCCTAAAAACGGAGCTACACGTAAAAGGTCCTGCTGAGTTGTCTATTAACTATTGAGAAGTTTTTCTGAAAATCAGCCGAAGCACAAAATTATGAACAAACATTTTATTTCTTATGTTCTGTTTCCCTCCCTCTCTCTCTCTCTCACTGTAGTCTTCTTTTTTTCCTTATACCATATATATATATCTATCTCACACACACGGAACTCGCGCCCAGGCAAGGGAAACGGAGTTCTTGCACTCATTGTGCTCTCACTTAGTTTGGAGCGATTTGCAGCTGACTGTTAAGCGACCGGTATTATGCTCAGCACCTCCAAGTCCGAGGCCATGGTTCTCAACAGGCAAGGGGTGAAGAGGGAGCTGAGCCAGAAGGCAATGCTCTCAATTTACTAGCCTATCTGAGTTTCTACGCTTGCTTATGGCTTTGGGTAGTTACCCGAAGGAACAAGATCGCAGATACAGGCGGCTGAAACCAGCTTCCTTCACTGGGAGGCTGGGCTCTCCGAGACAGGGTGAGAAGTTCGGTCATCCGAAAGGAGCTCGGAGTGGAATTGCTGTTCTTCCGTGCTGAGAGGAGCCAGTCGAGGTGGCTCGGGGATCTAATTAGAATGCCTCCCTAACACTTCCCTGGTGTGGTGTTTTGGGCATGTCCCACTGGGAAGAGACTCCAGGGTTGAACTCGAACACGCCGGAAGGACTTTGTCTCTAGGCTGGTCTGGGAACATCTCAGTGTCCCCCGGAAGAGCTGGAGAAGGCGGTTGGGGAAAAGGACATCTGGACCTCACATCTGGACCTCACATCTGGAATTACCACTGCTAGGATGCTGCCCCTGTGACCCGACCCTGGATCAAACGGATAAAGATGAAATGAAGACAATCTCAACTGATTAACTTAACATACTACTACTAATGCTGCATAGTTTCTAAAAGGTTCAACAGCCTACTGTTAAAATAAATTGGTGGCACTTTAAATACAGTACTGTTTACCAATTTTTGCATGTTACTAGTGGCCCTCTTTCTTTTTTGCATATTTTGTTTGATTCCTATATAAAAACAATAATTCAGCTGGCAGACAACATGAGACAGCTGCAGCTGTTTCCTGTGCCCCCCAGTCCTTCAACACTGACCACTGCTTTTGATGTTCTGACAAAAGATATTTTGGCTGGAAGCTTGAGCTCTTCTGTTACCGTCTCCAGATTTCAACTGATGAGGAATAAAAGGCGGCCTGGTAATTGATAATTTCTGATGTTTAAGCACATTTTGTTACTAAAGTAAAGGTCTTTTATCAAGTCAGTGGTAAAAATCCAAGCATTTAGTACAATTTTGCCCAAATATCAGTTTTAAGATGCGTGTTCAACTGTTGTAAACAACCATTTTTGTATAATTTTTATAGCTAAAAATATGTTTGTCCGTTATGTCATGGTCAATGTGCAAATTGCCTTCTAACTGGTATTCAAGCATTTATTTTGTCAAAAGTATAGTACATCTCACATATTTTATGAGAAATTTGGGTTATACTTACACATGTCTATTAATTACAAAAGCAGGAGTGATAACTGTGTGGATACTTTTTGCTTGATATACTAACAAAAATGGCTTTGATGTCGATGTTTTTTTGTTAAGAACTTTGATATAATACATACATGTAATATTATATATTTAATTAAACAAAAACAAAATTTTTTCTTAGCAGAACTGACTTAAGTGTGTGTGTGCGTGTGCATGTGATTTATATTAATGCCAGATTACACTTATACTCACGTATTTTCTCCGCATGACCTCTTATAGTTGGGACAGTGCAGGCTTCAGTTGTGGCCTAGCTGCAAATCAAAATTAGTTGTTTTTTTTTGCTTTGTTGAGGAAGTAGTACAGCAAGTACCCATAATAAACATCTACATGTTTGCTTTATTGATATTTTATAATAAATATGTCTAAATTTAAAACTCTGTGGTGAGAAAACACTGCCTTTCTGTGAAAGGCTGCTATCTATAGTAATGAAAAAAAGTGCACAGAAGGTAACTTCTTAAGGTATGTTAGTTGTAGAGGTTTTTTTTTATTATTGATTTTTTGTCTTTTTTCCCCCCTCCTTCCTTAAATACCTCCCACACTGGGTTCAATGAATATATGAAACACAGCACCCCACATCACATAACCAGACAGACATTTTGCACCAATTAGCTTACACCAAGACCAAACAGACTGTTTCACTTCTGTAATGTAATGTACACAAATGTAAAAACCAGAAGCAATAGAAGTCAGTTTGTATTAAACAGTACAGGGCTCATATGATCTCAAGAATGCCACAAAGCCATACTGTGGGAGAGTGGCCCAACACTTTGTTGGATTTAGTCGTTTTATCTTGTCTTGTTATGTAGAGCGTTTTGTCCAAAACAAGTAGTCTAGCTGCAAAATATATATACATGCCAATTGTCTTACACAATGGACTATTTGAATTAATAAGGAATATAGATAGATGGCTAGGCAGTGTTTACGGCCCGCTCAAATTGCCCAGAGGGAAACCGTAAACATGCTCTAACCTCGTTATTTGACACTCTGGCATCATCTAACACTGCTATTTAACACTAACAACAATTATGGACCAAAAAGAGGCCTTTAGTTCCTTAAGTTATGCTTGGTTTATTTTAAACCTTGTGGATTTTTTTTTGTCTTGCATTTGGAGGGATCTTTGTTGATTTAATACTGGAGAGGGGATCAGTGATAATGAGTGGTCATGCAGTAAGACAATGCCTCTGAAGACATAAGCTGTTCTACCAAAGAATAGTTAAAGAAATATTAATGTAATGTTTTGGAATGGCCAAGTCAGAGTTCTAACCTTAATCCAATAGAAATTGTGTGTGAGTAAAGTCGCCAATATTCCAAAGTTATGTATGGAGGAATCGACTGAAATCCTACACATGAGGGTGTAAAAGCTGTACGAGGTGGTCTGAAAGCACACATACTTCACATACTTTTGCCACTCAGATATAATATTGGATAATTGTCCTAAATTAATAAATGACCAAGTGTAATATATTTTTTTTAATTGTTTAACTGCGTTCTCTGCATCTACTTTTAGGACTTTATGAAAATTTGGTGATGTTTTAAATCATATTTATTTACAAATATAGAAAATTGTAATGGGTTTATAAACTTTTAGGCACCACTGTATATTAACACATGAAATAAAATTGACCAGGTAAAAGTGGAAGTAAGTTTAGAAATCACTGCTTTCTTTTTTTTATTTGCACTTTACATTAAATCCCAACTTATTCTACATTGGAGCTGTGTATACAGTATGTACAGCTTGCTATACACTGATATGCAATGACATTTACATCACCTGGCTGGTCTGTGGCTATGTAACCCTACATGCTTCAAGCTGCTGTGCACTTTGTGTTCTGACCTGACAGCATTAACAGCTTTACCACTTTTTGTTACAGTAGCTATTTGGAGTGATCAGACCAGATGTGCTCCTGTTGTGCAACAAGATGATATGGGCATCCATGAAACTCTTGACAGTTCACTGATTGTCCTTCCTTGGTCCATCTTTAGTTGGTACCTACAATAGCATACCAGAACATACAACAAGACCGTTGTTTAGCCATCACAATTCAGCTCCTTTCAGAGAATCCTTAAGCTTGCTCTGTTTCCAGTATATCGACTTCATGGACTGAATGTTCCCTTTCAGCCTAATGCATCCTACTCCTTGGCAGACACTCCTCTAATTAAATAGTAATTTGTAGAAAGCGAGTTGTATGTGGTTTCTGGTATTCAGTGATATTAACAAGTACTGCTCCAGGGAGGGACATTCAGTGAACTGTATTGAGTGTCATGGGTGCCCAAGGCTCATTTATGTGTGAGGGAAGTGGAGACTTGTATGTGTGGTCTGAGCTCACAAAAGAGATACTGCAGCACAGATTGCTGAAGCACTTTGAAATGTTGGTAATGATAGCAAGTGTTAGAACACACAATGCATTTTAGCTTACTGTGCATTGGGCTGGCTAAAAGCAAACCACTCAGTTGGTGTTAATAAAGCATTATTACTAAGGTGGGTGTTTACTAATGTAATTAGTTTTCTTTGAAAGAAACAAATATGTAATGCAATAAACCCTGACATACTTTGTTTTAATGACTAATGGTTATGTTTTTTTTTTTTTTTTTTAATTAATTATTATTTTTACAATTAACTTACAAAATAAATGTACATAGAATAATACATGCACATACAATTTTATTGTTGATGCTTACTAGTGAAGGAAGTGGGTGTTTATCTAAACAAGCTGTTTAGGTTACTACAAAGGCCTTGATAGAAAAGCCCTTTTGGCCAGCATGTCAGCAAGAAAGATTGTTAAAAGCAAGGCAGATTTTTGTAACTTATAAAGACACTTGCAACGTATTGCATTTATGAGTACGCAATAGGATAACCATTATGTTACTATTAGGAAGATTTTATAAAAACATAAAAAGTCAACTGCAGAGTTTTATCGGTGACACTCATTTGATCAGACATGTTAATATATTATTTTTAGTGTAGATTAGTGAATAGAATAATAGATTATTGTTTATAAAGACCATGTGAACACCAGGAGCAAAATAAGCATTATATTGAAAAAAAAAAAATATATATATATATATATTTTGTTACCACTGTATTGTTTTGCATTTTACCCCTTTTTCTTGGAACAAGCCACCTCAAATAGTAAAATTCTCATTATCTTCGACTTCTAGGTTATCTTGGCCTTCTGCTGGGTCTATATTCGAAAATACCAAAGTCGTCGAGAGAGTGAAGTCATCACAACCATTACAGCAATATGTGCTTTGGCCACTGCACTCATCACGTCAGCTCTCCTGCCTGTGGATATTTTTCTGGTGTCATTTATGAAGCATCAGAATGGCACATACAAGGTATGTACTTGTACACACAATATTTTTTAAGCTTTAGCATGAAGTGAGAAATATGAGCCCACATTTTGCAGTGTAATAATGGTGTTGGACTAGTTTTGCTGCTAAAACAACTGAAACACTAATTGGAATACTAATAACAAATTGGACTATTTATTCATTTGTCTGTATCGCATATGATTGCAATACATTTTTTGAAATAAAATCAGCCATATGTAGGCATAATATTTCTTTTATCATACACTATTCAAAGCTATTTTTTTCTTTACAGGATCTTTGTGTATTTAGGTTTTTGAATACATACTTTTTAGTAAGATTTAAACTTAAGCTGCATACTTATTTTTAGGTTTATGTAGTAGTAAACATAAATGATCACCTTAAGACATTTGAAGTGAATATATGTACTGGATGTATAATAAATAACAAACACGTGTGCAATAATATGCATTTCTTTTTGCTTGTATGGTCAAGTCTATAAATATTTGGGCATTGACAGTTTTTATTGTAGATTTTCTACTATAGTTTAGTGGTGGTGAAATTGCAAACATTTGCATAGGAATGAATGTTTGAGGTTTTTTTTCTGAAATTAGATCAGCTATTAATAGTGCTTTTTAACTTCATTGGTATCATCTGATTGAGATTGATCAAAGATTGTCTTTATTCTAAATCATGAAGGTCCGCAAGTACACATTCAACAACCACGTCTGCAAACAAACTGTTATTTGAAATAGAATTCTTAGCTTGCTGCAATCAATTGAAGACACAGGTTCATCTGGGAGAGCAAAATATCAACAGTGAAATCTGTTAGCTAGCCTATGTATCTACATTCACCTATACCAGTGTAACCACAATCTTTTGGCCTACATCAGATATTTTCAATTTGTCAGACATTAATAATTTTTTTGATATTCAGATCAAAATTAGAGAACTGCAATATATACAACATACAGAAATGGCAAAAAATAAATAAAGCAATTTTAGCTCAAAGAACATCACTTTAAAAAATATAATTTATTCATAGAGCGAAATGCTCTTGTAGCAAAGCAAATTTTCCCAGAACAAAAATCGGAAAACCCATTAATCCATTCCAGGCCCCCAAAATACATAATAGTTCACTTGTGGCATGTTTAACCGATTCAATTATTTCATTTGTGGTGTGTTTAACCGATTCACCTTTAGTGTGTTTAACTGATTAATGTGCGGCGCATTTGACAAAGAACATTTCTATTGAATTGTGCTTTTTTTTTCTTTTCTTTTCTTTAAAATATCACTGCAATGCTTTATAGCATTGTAATAAAACAGATTAGCACCACATCCTGATGCTGCTTTATTAGGATGGTTTTTACCCCTCAGCCACTTATGGCTGAATGGGTATTGTCGTTGGATGGGCGGGCGGTCGAGTGGTGTGACAATAACTCTTTCCAGGCTATAGCTCAGCTCATGCACAGGCCAGCTTTCTGAACTTTTGCGTAAGCACTTCTTATGACCTAAACCTGTACGTGGGGTCGCTAAATTGCATACATGACCTTTGACCTTGGCATAATCCTGGCTGAGGGGTGTTGACGTTTTGTATAGAACGGATTTTTTTCTATGAAACTCAACACTGCTTCCCACTTAAGAAGAATGTCTTTAATTTCATTTTTAGGGATGGTTTCCTCTGGTACCTTGCAACTGTCCTTTTCACTGTCTTGACACTGTTTGCTATTTTGACACATACAGAATAGAAATACAATGCGTTGGCTTTTCATCTTTCATGGGGGCAATGGCTGACGTGCCGACATCTTTTCGGTTACACTGCTATACTTACCTGCATACAACGCTGTACAGTGTGACATGTATGTTGCAAATGCTATTAAAAATATTGCTTTGTAATGGATGACTTTACTGCAGTAGCACATTTACAATAGCGTTTTGTATGTGTCGGAGATAGCTGCTTGTCTGTGTGAAATGGGGGTTTGTGTGCTTATGTGTGTGAAGTGAATAATGGTACATCACTCTTCTAAATCATGGTCCTATTTGTGTTGATGCTATACATTCTACACCAAATTCCGAAGACGCAGCACCAAATTCCACAGTTCTTAGCAAACACTCCCCGTTTCCTCACTGAGGTGTTTGGTACCTCGATGATGAGAAAATGATGGCATTGTCAAGTGCTGAACCAATAATAGTGATAATAATAATTAATGCATACTTCCCTCCTAAGATCAGAAGCACTGTAGAATTCTACATGTGTAAATTAGATTAAAACATTAGGGAAAAGTAAGTGATAAACAGTTACAATTGAAATGCTAATCTGAATATTAATGTTATTGACATAGAAATTGAAATTAACGTGAGATTGAAAGGTATTAACGTCCTTCCATGAATGCATATTGTCTTGCAGGGAGTCCCAGAACCTAACAGCAGCAAAATGATCTATAGCCATATACTTACAGGTCATACTTTGGCTAAACTAGGAGATCTTTTGAAAATGGTCCAATACCCTTAAGTGATTTAAGTGCAAGTAGGGCTGCCAAGATTAGTCGACTAATAAAATGGTTGACGACTAATTTAATAACCGACGAGTCATTTACCTTCCGCTGCCTTGTCTGTCTTTCTATCCTGAACGCACATGTGCAGTAGTGGTAATCAAGGTCAGCTGGAAAAGTTATGCCCAGTATCATGGATAGCCGCAAACGGAACTCAAAAGTTTGGGAGCATTTTATAAAAGGTAATGAAAAGACTGTGCAATGCAAAATCTGCAAGGTAGAACTTGCCTTCCATGGGAGCACTACAGTGATGCACGAGCATTTGAAAAGAAAGCACGTAGTTGCAGCTAGATCGG
>JBCNYG010102320.1:0-12500 GCA_039654305.1 Porochilus rendahli | reverse complement strand
TTAAAAACACTCCTGATTCTCTGGAAAACATGCAGTTAAAATAGTTGTGTTGTTTATTTCACATTGAATATTTCTCTTTCGGGTGGCACGCCGGCGTTGTGGTTAGCACGCCCCCCTCACGACAAGAAGGTCCGGGTTTGAGTCCTGGGCTTAGCCAGGTGTGAGTGTGAATGGTTTTGTGTGTGTGGACTGTAAAGCTGTTCAGGCTGTACAGGGCCTTTGCCCAGTGTAGGGTGAGATAGGCTTCAGCCTCCCTGTGACCGTCATAGGATTAGGTGGTTTCTCTTCCGATACAGACACTGATGAACCCTCTGATCGATGAATACACTGCCTGATTTACTCATGCGATAATCAGATATACTCTTCAGTGCATATTAGGATCTTTCAAAATCTTATAAAACATTGATTTCATGTATTTTAATATAGGTGTTTGTTCACTCCCTTTTACAGCATGGTGTGTGCAGACAGAGTGGTGAGTAAAAGCCGCCTTTTACTGCGTGTCATATAAATTTATCTCTGAGGGTGTGATTGGCATGAGTAAGTTAGCATGAGATAGCGAGACGACCGATTGGAAATAATCCATCCATTCTAATTACACATTAAGATATCAGTAACGTGACGTTAAGCTGTGGTGGATCCGTTCACCCTGCTGTAATACTGCACAGGTTCGGACTCCGCACACAACAGAGCAGGTCGTTCCTGCCCTACTGCGACCTCATACCTCGGAACGAACCACAAACCATTACCCCCACCCCCACCTCCCTCTAAATCATGACCCATGAATAAACCTCTTCATAACTCAAAAATTAACATAAAATAAAATGAAATATCTTAAAAATCAGAACAAACTGAATTTTATTTCTGGGTTCTCATGACAAATCATCTCAGCTGACTCTGGGCAAAGGTGGAGTGCACCCTGAACAGCTCGCCAGTATATCGCAGAGCCAACACTCACACAACCACTCAAACATTCACACGACAATTCTGAACACCCCCTGCAGCGTTACGCGTCTATATCTGAGAGCACAGCGTGACCACAAAACGCCTGTATCAATAAAACAGGATGAATTTGAAAAAAGGAGCTTAAACGGCCTTCTCAGACGTGAGGCGCCAGTAGCACCCACTCCTGAACACGCGACATTCCTCACTCCCAGTTACAGTTCAGATTAGTCACTGCTCTTATCTAATCTAACTCCAGTGCTCCGATTTCACTTCTCCTCAACTGTACACCGATTATTCATCCGTTCTTATATAACTTGCTCAGACATGTACAGAATGTTTCCACTAAAACATATTTTTCCAAAATATACAAAAATAAAGTGTATGAAGTGAAACAGACTTGGCGCTGGGTGGGCCTCTGATAGCGTCACTGATTAATTCATATTTAAGTAATTATTAGTAATTTTGCTCTGACAAAAAAGTGGCTGAACAACATACTCAAGTTTATAAGAGGAATTCGTATCCGTATACGAATCATCCTGAGGTGTGTATCAGGAGTAAAAAGAGTAGATCTGTCATGTTCTCGGAGGGGGGCGGAGAGGATCACCTACAAGGCCCATCAGGGAGGAAATAAAATCACAGAGAAACCCCTGGATAAGAGGAAATGACCCCACAAGCCTCTGGAGATTAAATGAAGATGGCTCAAGTGTGTATCGTGTGTTGATTTGAAGGTCTGAGTGAGTGTGTGTGTGTGTGTGTGTGTGTGTAATGGGTGTGTTGAAACGGATGTATATTTGAAATTTAAATAGGAAGTGAAATGGTGGTTGTTTTTCTCAGTAACTGAAAGTGCTGTGCATGTGTAAACAAGATGAATAGAGATGTCTCTCTGAGAGATAAAGCCCATAAAGGGATGAAACGCCGGGTCGGACTCGCACCACAACACTCGCTACACATCTACACCCTCCCTACACCCAGTGACCGCGTCGGGTCCGTCCGTCCGTCCGTGCGTCTATCGATCTACATATCCTTCCTTTCATCCATCCATCCGTCCGTCCATCTATCTACCTATCCTTCCTTTCATCCATCCGTCCCTCCGTCTATCGCTCTACCCATCCTTCCTGTCATCCATCAATCTACATATCCTTCCTTTCATCCATCCGTCTCTCCATCTATCGATCTACCCATCCTTCCTTTCATCCATCCGTCCCTCCGTCTATCGATCTACCCATCCTTCCTTTCATCCATCCGTCCGACCATGTGTCCGTCGATCTACCTATCCTTCCTTTCATCCATCCATCCGTCCGTACGGTACGTCTATCAATCTACCTATCCTTCCTTTCATGCATCCTTTCATACATCCATCAATTATTTCATCCACCTTAAGAAAGAAATGATTAGAAATGTGTTCGGGATTCGTGTTAAATTTCTCTGGATGTGGATTTAAGAGGATTAGTTTAGATGCATTATATTTATGGCGCATTTAAATTCAGACCTCTTTAATAAAGAGTGTGCTGCGATGTATACGACGAGTATGATATACGACTAACACGGTGATTATCATCTCACCCAAACAACTTTATAATCAGATAACAGTCTGACCACCACATCACAAACATTCTCATTAAACATAATGAGCTCCTCCTCCTCCTCATCATCATCATCATCATCATCATCATCATCATCATCATGTCTGTCGTAAGCAGGTCATTACTAATTCCTACTAATTTTATTCCCAGTTATCAGTGGTTCAGCACATGGTTCTCATCACACACTGACTATTTAACAGATGATTTCTTGCGATGACGACGATGTGATAAGTGATGTAACGTTTTCATAGAACAAGTGACTCAAAAACAAAGTCACATGATGATAATTTCTTGTAAAAGACTTCGATTTCCATCATGACATGTTGTTGCAAAGCCAGCGGCAGCATCGAGGAACCTTGTTGTGATATTTGTCATGACATGAAGCGTGTGTGTGAGAGAGAGAGAATGTGTGAGAAAGCATCTTAAAAGGGACTGAAAAAAAATAATAGACAAGATGAAGGTGAAGAAAATTCCGGTTGAATTTCCACAGGTGTTTTTATTTTTTCTATATCGGTGTGTACACGTTTGTACGCTTTGTGTATTTTTGTGAGTTTGTTTTTTTGTTTTTACGAACTAAAAGTAAGCTTCGGCACATTTTCAAGTATTAATTATTTTTTGTTCATTTTGTAAACAAGAAAAAATTTTAATTAAAAAAAAAAAAGAAAAAATATTACCTAAACTTGTAATTTATTACAGTACCATGTAACACAGCTCAATTGAATACTCGATCCTGATTGGTCTATCACAGTATTAAGGTATTCTACAGTCGGAAGCGGGAAAATCACTTTGAAATAAATGAATAAATGAGGATTTTGAGTCTCATGACTGATTTTTTTTAGTAAGTCGGCGTGTTACAGGATGCACGGTATATTATTTCTTACATCATATGAGTGATGTTTTTCCTTTTTTAGTTACTAAACACGAAATATTTTTCGCCACGAAGTACGTACCATCACCTCGGTATTAAATCCAGACAACATGTAGCAAACGTTTCTCTCTGTTATTTATTTATTTGTTTATTTAAATTAATACTTTGTTTATTTATAATAAAATACTTGATATGGTCAGGATACTTAATTCCCAGGAGATATATTTCAGCGCTCGACCACTCGCAGGTCACAGATCCTCCACTGTACATTGAAAGTTTGAGATTATTTCGAGGGTGCATCCTGGTTTCATTCATATTTTCTGAGAGAATGGATCAGAACCGGCTGCAGCCCGTCACGTTGACACGTGAAGGTAAGAACAGGTGACGTTAGACAAGTATTGACCAACGTATCCAGGTGTTTACTATTGAGACCGAACGAGGATCTAAAATTAAAGCTGTTGATGAAGCTGGTTTTCACTGACTCCGACTCAGTGTTTTGGCTCCACCTGCTGTCCTCCGACCTTCACAACAACACAGTCTACAAAACCCTGATCAATAATCAGGAGTAGATCATCCCCAGCTCTCTGTCCTTAAGTTTTTAATCTGATCACTTTAAACAATTCAACCTAAATAAATAAACAACTCAAAAGACATCCTCTTATAAATAATACGACTTTTAAATATAATTAAAAGGCTTTAAAAAGCCTTGATAAGAACAACAATATTATAAACTAATCATTTAAAAATGTACAAAATTCAAATATTGTACATACCAGTCAAATATTTGCATAATAAAAACTAACGTTTTAACTTTAATAAAATAATAAAAACTAATGTTTTAATTTTAATTAAATAAAATAATAAAAGCTAATGTTTTAACTGAAATTAAATAAAATAATAAAAAACTTGTGTTTTAACTGTAATTAAATAAAATAATAAAAACTTATGCTTTAACTGTAATTAAATAAAATATTAAAAACTAATGTTTTAAGTGAAATTAAATAAAATTATAAAAACTAATGCTTTATCTGTAATTAAATAAAATTATAAAAACTAATGTTTTATCTATAATTAAATAAAATAATAAAAACTAATGTTTAAACTGAAATTAAATAAAATTATAAAAATTGTGTTTTAACTGAAATCAAATAAAGTAATTAAAAAATTATGTTTTAACTTGTAATTAAATAAAATAATAAAAATAATGACAGTAATAAAAGTACCTCGGGGGAGTTGGGTTTCCTTTGGGTACTGCGGTTTCCTCCCACAGTCCAAAGACATGCACACTACAGAGAAATACAGCTAAAATCTGTAAAACAAACACACAGACAAATAAATCATTTCATGTTTGTCATGTTTAAAGATATATATTTTTGGTAAAGGTGATTTTACCTCCACTTGTTTTAGGGTGTGTTGTTTATTAATCAGGGGTTTATATTATTGGTGTTTTTGATTAAACCTGTGTGTAAATTTCCCCTCAGAGGTTTTTAAAGGTGTATTTTAGGGTGTGTTGTTTATTAATCAGGGGTTTATATTATTGGTGTTTTTGAAGAAACCTGTGTGTAAATTTCCCCTCAGAGGTTTTTAAAGGTGCCACAGAAACCAACTCGACTTTATATCAAATTATTTATAAAATAAAACCAGTCCTGGCCCTTTTCTTTCTTTTTTCTTGAGCCACACTGTGGTGTTTTTGTGTGTTAAAGGCTTTATGATGAATTATGATCATTAATAAAATAAACATGTGTTTAAATTTGACTTTTTTTTAGCATTAAACTCGATTGCAGGCTAACAGCGCGCGCTAGCGGCTAATCTGACTGAGCTAACTGTTAGTCCTTGAAGTAGCTCGGTTTAATTCTGGATGAATAAAAATGAGCGTAAATAATGTTTAAGAAACCTGAGAAACACTTTACACTTTCTTACCAACAACATATCTCTCTCTCTCTCTCTCTCTCTCTCTCTCTCTTTCTGTCTCTCTCTCTGCTACTCGAGTTTCCATTTCTCAGGTAAAATAGAGTAATGTGTCGTTTACAAATGAGTCGGTTCCTTCAATGAATCTTGGACTCGAATCTCTGATTCCTTTTTAAATAGCAATCCAAGAGAGTCGATTCACAGTTCCAAAGAGTCGTTTAGTGCTCGGACATTCCACAAATAACGGTCAAAATGGAAATTTGATGTGATAAAAGTAAAAGTCTGCGGAAATAATGACATTTTTAATTTCTTTCATGAATTGATTTATTTTAATAATATCAGAAGTGTGATTGTTTTTTCAGTTAATTTATTATTAGTTTTTCGGATTTATAAGATGCGTATGTGTGTTTATTTGATTAAATAATCAGACAATAATAGAAATTTAATATCGATTTTTAGGCCAATATTTAAAGGGCTTACATTCAGAGGTCAACGCCCTGCACTCAAAACCTTGATAATGCCAATTATAAATATATAACATGCGCTAAATTAAATATGTACTGTATCAAGAATCATGAAGTTTAATTTAAACGGAAATAATTTAAAATTCGTTAATATGCTCGCTGAAAAAAACTTTATAATTTAAAGGTTGTCTGTGCCTGACCTCTAGCGGCTCAATTCTGCTACTGCAGGTAGCTTTATTTAATGAATCGATTAATTAAAGTATTTACTTATTAAATCTTTCATTTTAATTATCAATTCTGTACATTACATATTAAAATATACATTACTCTGACAAAAATCTAATTAGATTTATTTATTTTAATAAATACCAGTAAATGGGACGCTGTGTGTTTGCCTGTTGGGATAATTGTGTATTTTTAGCAGCGCATATAGCCTAATTATGAAATTTCATTTATAGTATAATAATAAATAGCTACATATGATATACAGTCATATAATAAATAATTAATATCTGTGCTCAGGATGGATGATACGACGTTTTCAACATGCTGATCTTATCAGTTGTTATGGACATGTTGATATTATTATGAATGAAGATCGGATGTTTTGCCTGCACTGAGCGCATATTTAGCAAAGCTCACACCCACTGATGCATTAAAGTTACACCTGAACCATAACAGGGTTTTATATGACGTGTGTATCTGAAGTTTAATAAATCTGAGATGAATTTATAACTGAACTGCGACGGAAGGGGGTGTTTGAAACTTCTGCTCACCTGGTTTACCTGCGCAGGTGTGTGTGTGTGTGTGTGTGTGTGTGTGTGTTACAGGAAGCAGGCACAGCCTTGCAGACACGCCCACCGAGCATCAGATAGTGTAGAGCAGAAGGTGTGCTGCTTGTTGAAGCCGGTGGAGGTCCAGATGGCGAGGAGCAGCATCTCCCCGAAGACAAGCCTGAAGCGCCTGTTGTTCTCCAGAAGCACCGCAGACCTGCAGGAATGCGACGAGAAGCAGGAGAGCAGATTCAGCACACTGTTCAAGCGGAAGGAGAAGAAAAAGAGCAGGTGAGAGAACCGCATCCACTCAGTAGTGCTGAGGAAGGTGAAACCGGGTCGTCTCCGGAACCGGGCGCTTCTGAAGCAGGAACAGGGTTTCATTCTGGAACCTGGGGTCGGGTCTTTTGAACTAAAACATTTGGAAATACAGTAATTAACATCCCATAATGAATAAATGTCCTGAAGCATCTCCTGAGCACAGTGTCCAAGCACAAAGCTTCTGGAAGATTTCTTCATGCTTATCATAAATGTACAGCCGGGGAGGTTCACACGAGTCTAGTGAAATAAAAACAAATTAACAAATAGATAAATAAATACAAATATAAAGAAATACAGAAATAAAAAGATTAATAGATACAGTAAGAAAGAAAGAAATACAGAAATAAAGAAAGAAATACAGAAATAAAGAAATACAGAAATAAATAAATAGATTAATAAATACAGAAAGAAAAAAATAATAAATAAAGAAAGAAATGCAGAAATAAAAAAATGCAGAAAGAAAGAAAGAAAGAAAGAAAGAAAGAAAGAAAGAAAGAAAGAAAGAAAAAAGTAGCATGATCTAAAATAAAGAAAGCCGCTGCCTCAGTTCAGCTGATTGATTCACGTGTTCAGTGTTTATTTTATACAATGCCATTTAGGACACCAGTACCTGGAAGGGTTGAGTGAAACGTAATAAAAAAACAACAACATTGTAAATCAATTTACTTTTTGAAGAATATGTTTTGCAGAGCAAACTGGCTCTCCTGCATTTTTGCGAGCGTTTTTGAGTCGAGTGCCAAACAGGCCCTGCTTTGTGCTCAGTGCATGTTAGAAATGAATACAACGGAAGGGCAGGTACATAAAGATAAACCTGCTCACTCGTTCTGTCATTTCAAGGCTTTCAACCTCACACCTCACACGAAGGTTTACTGAAGTAAGAAGTTATGTTTGCTGGAATGAAGTAAATTCTTCATGTGAGCATCTATCTATCCATTCATCTATCCATCCATCCATCCATCCATCCATCTATCTATCTAGAGCAATATTTACCTGATAAACAGACTCATTCAGGTTGTGTCTGGCTTATGACTGAATCTTTCCAGACAGCTGTTTTGTTGCACAGTTTCATTTGCCCTCTGCACCCATTTTTTGTTGTTGTTGTTGTTGTTGTTGTCACGTCTAAATTGTTAACAATCTTATACACTGTCAAAAGTTTGTTCTGAGTCATGGCTGTATATTTGAAGGAAATAAATTAGATTTCTGCAGGAATTTTGGGGTACAGGGTGTACCCCACCGTCTCCCAGAGTCGGCTGAGATGGGCGCCAGCCTCCGCGCGACCCTAATTAGGAATAAGCAGTTCGGAAAATGAATGAATGAAGGAATGCAGGAATTGTGTATTCTTTTTCTGCAGGTTTCTGTCCTCATTCAGTCACTTTGTGTAGAATTTGTGTTGAAATGATCGCGTCACTCTCCCTTCAAACTCCAGAAAAACTGCAGGGATATATTACTGAGAATTTTCAGGTTTGCATGCTGTTGCAGGTTTTTCCCTCGTTACTGTCATGGCTGCACTCGGGGGGTTGGGGGTGGGGGGGTGGGGGGAGAATGAAAGGACCAGTGCAGATGCAGGAGTAGGGATTACAAAGTGAAGGACCCGAATTTATAAACCTCATCTTTTCGGGTTCATGTCCTTTATTTGAAGACGGGAGGCCTGTTCCTCACTGCAAGACGTGTTCTGAGGGAAAAAATAAAACGGTCGCCACAGTTTCCGTTTCTCTGGGTTTTTCCTGTAGTGACGTTTCAGGATACAGGTTTTTAACCATATCCTCAGAGTTGTTTCACCAAACAGAGCATCAAGCATACGCTATGCAATGGTAATATAACAAGCACTTTACGATAGTATATTAGTTTATTTATACAGGAAGTGTACAAAAACTGTCAACAGTATAATTCTGCACAACTAAAACTCACTTTTTAAAACAGCCTGGGAGCTTTCAGAAGCCCTGTGGTGGACAGAATACGCCATGAAACCCACAATATGTTTAAAGGGTGATTCATTTCTCCGTCTCTTTTTCAAGCGTCGTTAATCAGCTGTTATAAACACTGATAGTGAATTATCTGCAGTTAGCTCAGGTCAGGTGCTAAAATCGGCACGCCGGTTTATCAGTCAGTTCTTTCGACTGTGTGACGTGTTCTCATACAGAGATACAGACTTTTACCAACATCAAATAAAGCTCTGAAGCTGCAGAGATCGTCGATGATAAGAGTCACTAGCGAAGTTAGCTTGATTTGCTAACCCATAACACGTACAAGGGCAAACACGTAACATAAATAAAACAGATCGCATGATCAGTACACGGTTTAATGTGCCTTTAATTAGTTAGCTTTTTGCAGAGATACTGACTGTATGGAATAGAACAAATTTTCTAGACAGGCCACGCCCACTTGAGACAAATCACAAGAGCTACCAGGGATTAGTCGTTTGTGAGCGAGGACACGGGTAGAGTTACTGTTATTTACGGAGGTGAAAAGTTTCATTAACGTTTCTCTCTGCTGGGATTCGAGTCCAGGGTCAGATTGGGGTGATGATTAGAGTCCGTCCCTCGGTGAGGATTCATTTTTATGAAAGTGTAAGTCATGTGTATTTATTTACAATCGTTGCAGCGTTTCGAATTTCACAGAAGATTTGGAATAATAACATAAAACAAACAAAAACATTTTTTGAAAGGTTTCAGACTTTTTCTGATTAATAGAACAATGAATTCCCAACACCCTCCTGTAGAAAAACAACATGCTGTGTGTGTGTGTGTGTGTGTGGGGGGGGGGGTGTCTGTGGGTGTGGCGGGTGTGTATGTGTGGCATCGCGACTAGATGCTCGAGATGACATCCGTGTTTGTATTTGCACGAGGTAATATGCTGTCCTGTGTAAACACTGGGGATGTGAGCCACTCCCTGCTCTGTGTAAGCGGAGAGTGTGCGGAGGAATGATGGGAATGCTGCTCAGTGTTATACTGAGGAATCATCACTGTGCGCATTCTGACTGCTGCCGGTGTTGAATAGACTTGAGAAGAGGTTTTGGGTTTGATTGATAACCTTTCGTTTATAAACCCTGCTGATATGTGGCAGAACGAGTCCCACTTCAAACTGGTTTTGTGTAGTTCTGCGCTGTGTGGGGTTTAGAGACAGAGCTGTGCGCCGAGACCTTCGGCGTTAAAAGAATAAACTTTCTTGTGAAGTTCATCACCTGATAAAGAATTCTAGCTTTCCGAAACTTCTACAGGTGAAGATCCATGAATGAGCATCTCCGTGATGCAAACCTACCCATGTAACACAGGGAGAACGTTTAACTCCACACAGAAATTCCACAGTCCAGGGCTCGAACCCACAACCGTCTTGCAGTGTCTCAGTGTCGCAGTGTTCCAGTGTCACAGTGTCTCAGTGTCGCAGTGTTGCAGTGTCTCAGTGTCGCAGTGTCTCAGTGTCTCAGTGTCCCAGTGTCTCAGTGTCACAGTGTCTCAGTGTTCCAGTGTCTCAGTGTCTCAGTGTCACAGTGTCGCAGTGTCTCAGTGTCTCAGTGTCCCAGTGACGTAGTGTCTCAGTGTTGCAGTGTTTCAGCATCTAAGTGTCCCAGTGTCACAGTGTCACATTGTTGCAGTGTTCTAATGTCCCAGTGTCTCAGTGTTCCAGTGTCTCAGTGTTCCAGTGTCTCAGTGTCTCAGTGTCCCAGTGACGTAGTGTCTCAGTGTCCCAGTGTAGCAGTGTTCCAGTGTCTCAGTGTTCCAGTGTCCCAGTGTCGCAGTGTTCCAGTGTCCCAGTGTCCCAGTGTAGCCGTGTTCCAGTGTCCCAGTGTCCCAGTGTTGCAGTGTTCCAGTGTCCCAGTGTCCTAGTGTCCCAGTGTCGCAGTGTTGCAGTGTAGCCGTGTTCCAGTGTCCCAGTGTTCCTCAGTGTTCCTCAGTGGTGTTCCCGAAGCTGCTGTTCTTTGTCTCCGTGTCTGTGAAATAAATTGTCGCAGTTGACTTTCTGCACTGAATCCCTCTCTGTATGAAATGCTTGTCGCCTTTTTTTAGCATAATTCTACAAAGACCTGTCATGCTGCATACTTATGAGCTCGATCTCTCCCTCTCTCTCTGTCTCTCTCTCTCTCTCTCTCTCTCACACACACACACACACAGTGAAACTTTGACTCACACTTTTCTGACTTCAGGTGAAAGTTGCTGCATTCCTTTACACTCAAGTGGAAATACTGGAAATATTGAGAAGGGCTTTCTATGTATGTGTGTGTGTGTGTGTGTGTGTGTGAGAGAGAGAGAGAGAGAGAGAGAGAGAGAGAGAGTGTTTCTTTGATGAAACCCTATAAAGGAGGCTTTAAAGATTAAACACCAAGCTTTACATTTCCCGGTTCCAGGTGGATTAAATAAAGATGAAGTACGGTGGAGTCTCTGTGAAATAAAACGGAATCGGATCCACGATGCCTTTCCGAAACCGTGAGTTTCGTCCTGTACGCAGGTGTTAATGACCCCCTGAAATCGTTTCCTTCTTCTGTTTCTTATCACTCGATCTCAGACTTTTACACTTTCTACCAATCGCTGTTGCGCCGCCGAGTCATCACACACGCACGAGATCGTTCCTCCGCGCATGCCGTCACGTTATCGTTATTATAAACATACAGAACCAGAACAGGACGTAGAGCCGGTGAGTAAGAGACATTGAGCCCGTGAGCCTGGGGGTTTCACCAGGAAACCTTTATATTCATCCAGAATGAACCGATAATAGAGGATAAAACACAGAGAGGATCTTCAGTAGTAAATGAGGAATGTTAAAGCAGAAGATACCACACAAATACCACGTCATAAATACCACGTCATAAATACCACGTCATAAATACCACGTCATAAATACCACGTCATAAATACCACGTCTGTCAGAAAAGAAGTGTCTGTTAAAATCACCCTGACGTTTCTGCATGTTCGGCACTGCGATGTGTGAGACCTGCTGGTTATATGCTGATTGTAAGATTCGTTCCCTAAAGCTTTCCAAACAGCCCTTTAAAAGAAGAATCGTGAACATCTGATCACATGTTCTTAACAGGCTCCTCTCGGAACGGTCCACCGCTCACGGCTCTGTTTAATCGCTCTTGTCTTCTGCAGAGTGGAGTCTCCTGAAGCTGGGGAAGCAGAAGAATACAGTGAAAGAGGTTGGAATGCTGCTTCCATTTACGCCACAGCGCCGAGGTCAAAGGTCAGTGAGTAGTCATTTGAGTTCTCATACCAAGCAAATAACAGATCCAGGGGCCAGCGGGGTCACAACACGTCAAATCAGGTCGGATCTAGAATCTTTAGGTTATATAACGCAAACCATTCATGTTTTGATATCAGAAATTCTTCTAATCGAGATTTCTTCACCGTACAAAGATCTGATGGTTAAAGGAAACCTGAAGATCTCCCTCTCTACACGCAGCAGCTTCCTCATTTCTCTCATTCATTCTTTGTACCAGTCTTCTTTTTACCAATTAGTAATAAAATATCAAAGATTCAGTCATTTAAAACAATATAAAGTCGATTGTTCCAATTTCCATTCATATTATTATTAATATATTAGTAGTAGAATAGTGATATCATGGTTGTTGCTATTATTATTATTATTATTGTTATTATTATTATTATCATTATTATTATTATTATTATTATTATTATTATTATTATTA
>JBCNYG010102275.1:0-13992 GCA_039654305.1 Porochilus rendahli | reverse complement strand
GAGGGTGGAAATGATCTGGAAAAGTGATTGATCTTGGGGAAGTGGACCAGACTAGGGATGGTGGTCAGATTCTGGGAATGTTGACAGGATTAGGGTAAGTGGACAGGACAAAGTAAATTGTGAGTGTATAAACAGGGCATAAAGTGTTTGTTGTTTTAGAAATGTAGCAAATATTAAACTGTGTTTGACATCTTAATTTAAACACTTATTTATTTGTTCCCTTCATCCCTAGGAAAGACCAGTGTGTGTGTGTGTGTGTGTGTGTGTGAGTGTGAGACTTTAACCTGCTGCTGTGTTTCACTGTGATTTTCATTAACTCCTGATTATTATATAGAATCGTATTATGCATTCCATAAACGGCATGTGTTGTTGGTTATTAGAGCATGACACACTGTACTGTGTGTGTGTGTATGTGGGTGTGTGTGGGTGTGTGTGTGCAAATAAAGTGTTTATCAAAGCATTTAATGAATCTCTTTAATTCAAAAATTTACAGAAAAATGCAACAGACAGCAAGACCGTTTTCTTCTCACAGATAGACAGACATTTTCTTCTTACAGGCAGTTTTCCTCTTACAGAGACAGGCAGACAGTTTCCTTCATACAGACAGACAGTTTCCTTGTAACAGACACAATTTTCTTCTTAAAAACAGATTCTTTCACGCAGGACAGACAGTTTCCTTCTAACAGACAATTTTCTTTTCACCGACAGTTTCTCACAGTACAGACAGACAGTTTTCTTCTCACAGGCAGACAGACAGACAGACAGACAGACAGGTTTCTTCTCACAGAAAGGCAGACATTTTCCTTCTCACAGATGTACACTTTTCTTCTCACAGAATGACAGACGGACAGTCTCCTTCTCACAAACAGATAGTGTAGTGGAGGAAACTGGGCATCAGGCGCCACTGGGGGCGCAGTGGGTTTTGGACCCATGTACTGTGGAAGGCCTATGGCCTACCAGTCTGAAATGTCATGTCAAATATTTGGTCCTCCATAAATGCTGAACTTTCCTATCACATACTGGAAATAATTATAGATTATTAACAGCATCAATGATATGATGACAGATAAGGACATATTTGGTGGCCCGTACAGGGACAGATACAGACAGCTTGGATCTTCTTCCTGTGAACTTCGGATCAGTGAATTCAAGCCTATTAAAAGTGGTCACACAAGGTGAGCAGTTTTGCTTACCAAAACATTGGACTTGACTTTTTGACTTGTGAGTGTCCAGGGAGGAGAGGTGAGTAAGCTCCACTGAGGGGACGAACCGCTTTAATTATTGCTTGTTTAAAATCCAGGAATTTACATGTTATGGAAAAGGGGGAAAAAAACTGAAAAGAAAGTTACAGAGTTGTTTATTTTATCTTTTCTGCTTAATGTGCTGGTGTGAAAGTGAATCTCTTTCTCTCAGTCAGTGAGTTTTTTAGCATGCATGCCAACCCTGAAAATCTGCCGGGAGGGAGTGTGTTGTGTTTAAGCGCTATCAGTAAAAAGTTTATCTCCTCCTTGGAGGACATGGGGGTAAGAAGAGAGCAGACCGTAAGGGGTAAAAAAGGTGCACTATGAGATCTGCTTTTCTCCGCTTGAAATTCTAAAGGTTCTCTGATACGGGGAGTGTTTTGTATATGCCATATCAGTAGAAAGCTTGTTCACCCTTGGAGAGGAGGGCTTATTATTATAGCGAGAGAAATAAGACATGCACCTGAAGAAAAAGAAAGCAACAGCAGAGAATTGTGTTAAATTTTACTCCAAGACGCTGGTTCAGTATAGGGGCTTATGTGACCTTAGGACTATGCTGAGGTCACCAGCAGGTTTATGCTGACTTTCAGAAGAGTAATAAAAGTGTCAGCTTCACAGTAAGAGTAGCATTGAGGGGCATTAAATTATGCATAATTTATTCACTTTGTCCGGAAGTGATTTGCAGTATGTTCACCTGTTCATGCTAAGAGAAAAGGATGGTTGTAAGTATGTATCTTGCACATGGGATGACAGCTAACGTACCAAAGCACATGTGTAAATGAGGTTACTGCATTCGAACAGTGGTTGAGGAAGGAAAAAAAGATGATAGTGTCATAGTGAGATAAAGAGATTAAAGAGAAGCAAATGAGAGAAACAGACAAGCTGGCTGAGGTTTATTTATTTTTTTGTTCAAAGTCAGGAAATGGGAAAGGATATGTTAAGGTGAATAAAAATTATAGAACTTGCAAGTTGTTTCATAGTGTAAATAAGTGCATATGTATTTATCTTTAACGGGGCATTGGGTATTATGGGGTTATTAGTTAGTTATTAGTATTAGTTACTAGTTATTAGTAGTGCCTCTCTGATCTGGCATGATCAGGAATCTTTTTTTTTTTTGCTTAAATGGGTTGAGCAAGTTATGTACCTCTCTGATATTAGAAGGTCAAAGGAGATTTTTAAAGAGGAATTAATAAATGACAAATTATGAGGGAAATTACTGTAGGATCACTTTTACAATGTGCAGATTCTATTAACTAACAGTTGAAGTTGCTTCGGGGTTGATGTGTAAAAGAAATGGATTTGGCAACCAGGGTAATTGTTGTGATCAAATAAAATGGCATACATGCACTTGAGCAGATGATAAGAGATGTGTAATGGTGTATGTGCTTGTGTTTCAGCTTAAACTGAGTGTAATGTTTTGGGATCAGAAAAGATGATAAAATAGTAAATATAACCTTATACTAATGGTTTGGGTAAAATAAAACTTATTATAATTAATAAATTCCTGTATATTGTGCTAAAAGCACACATATCTATACCAAGTGATGTCTCGGAGGAGTAACAGGAAAGAAGGGCCAAGATAACAGGGATGAAGCATGGGGAGTTAACTCTCCATTCACTATTTTTTATGTAGTGCTCATTCCACTTTGTATGAGTATTGCTTGACTGTCCTCGAACACGGACAGAACATTGGAACAAAATGTCGGACCTTGAGAAGAAACAAAATGGCCGTTCTAAGGGGAGGGAGGAGGAGGGCCGAGCCTTCAAGGTCATCTCAGAACAGGTTGATCCTTGGTCGATGTTGAGACATGTCGAGACTTGTTGAGATATGAGGTCATCAGGACAAATCAGAAAAAGGTCACATTGAGCCATGATTTTATAAGGGACCAATTAGAGTCTAGAGCTAGAGGATGATAGACCAATCAGTGGGGAATGGGCACTACATAAGCAAATTGCATAGCTTCCTGGTACAAGATTTTTTTCTTGAGACAATTTCTTCTGTGATTAATTTTATGCTTTTCTTTTTCAAAAGGCTGAATAAACATCTGAAAATGGATTTGAATCTCTTGCATCTTGAACTGGACACTTTTTGCCACAGCAACAGTCAGAAAGTTTTCTTCTGTCAGAAAGACAGACAGTTTCCTTCTTACAGACAGTGAGATAGTTTTCTTCTCACAGTCAATGAGAAAGTTTCCTTCTTGCAGACAGACAGGCAGTTTTCCTCTTACAGAGACAGGCAGATAGTTTTCTTTCTACAGATAGACAGACAGATAGCTTTCTTATCACAGACAGACAGTTATCTTCTAACAGACACTTTTCTTCTCACAGGCAGACAAACAGGCAGAAAGCTTTCTTCTCACAGACAGACAGGCAGTTTTGTTCTTACAGGAAGACTGACAGTGTTCTTCTCACAGACAGACAGACAGACAGTTTCTTCTAACAGACAGTTTCCCTCTCACAGAGACAGGCAGGCAGTTTTCTTCCCCCAGACAGACAGACATGCAGCAAGTTTTCTTCTCACAGACAGACAAGCAGTTTTAATTTCACAGACAGACCAACAGTATTCTTCTCACAGACAGACGCAGAAATATTTTTTTTCTCACAGACAGTTTCTTCTTACAGGCAGACAGAAAGACTGAAAGTTTTCTTCTCACAGAAAGACAGAGACAGCTTTCTTCTCACAGACAGACCAACAGTATTCTTCTCACAGACAGACGCAGAAATATTTTTTTTCTCACAGAAAGTTTCTTCCTACAGGCAGACAGACTGACAGTTTTCCTCTTACAGAGACAGGCAGACAGTTTTGCTCCCACAGACACACAGTTTTCTTTTTACAGACAGAAAATTTCCTTCTAACAGACACAGGTTTCTTCTCACTGGACAGACAGTTTTCTTCTCACAGACAAACAGACAGATAGTTTTCTTCTCACAGACAAACAGACAGATAGTTTTCTTCTCACAGACAGATAACCAAACAGGCTTCTCCTCACAGACAGACAGACAGACACAGTTTTTTTCCCACAGACAGACAGACAGACAGTTTTCTTCTCACAGACAGTTTCCTTCTTACAGGACAAACAGACAGTTTTCTTCTCACAGGCAGACAGACAGGCAGACAGTTTTCTTCTCATGGAAAGACAGAAAGTTTTCTTCTCACAGACAAACAGACTGACTTTCATATCACAGAAAGGCAGACAGAGCTTTCTTTTCACAGATAGACACTTTTATTCTCACATACAGACAGTTTTCTTCTCACAGGCAGACAGAAAGACAGTTTCCATCAAACAGAGAGACAGACATTTTCCTCCTTACAGACAGACAGTTTCTTTTCACAAACAGTCTGTTCCTTTGCACAGACAGACAGACAGTTTACTTCTTACAGAAAGGCAGACAGAGTTTCCTTCTCAATGATAGTCACTTTTCTTTTCACTGAGAGAAGTTTTGTTCTTACATGCAGACTTCAATTCCATTCAGTTTTATTTGCATAGCGCTTTTTACAATCGACATTGTCACAAAGCAGCTTTACAAAGTAAAATTAAATTAGGGAGGAATCTAAAAGTTTTTCTAAAACCCCATAAACATCCCTAATGAGCAAGCCTGTGGCAACAGTGATGAAGGAAAAACTCCCTCAGTTGACACAAGGAAGAAACCTTGAGAGGAACCAGGCTCAAACCCAGGCTCAAAGGAAACCCATCCTCATTTGGGTGAAACCATAAAATACAAACCATTTAAAAAAATTTCATTTCAGTCCAACATGTAGGCCGGTTGGTTCTACCACAACTGTAAGTCCTAGATAACTGCAGCAAGAGAGTCTTTATTACCAGCAGCGAAAAGTCATCTTTACAGTCACTGATTGCAGATCTAAGCCCATATGGGTCTTTATCAGCAGGAGTGAGGGGCTTCCAAGATGAGAACTCCAGCCAGCATCAGCACACCAGGACAGACCACAGGACTCACAGAGCAGAAGGATCAGGGGCCTCATGTACAAAGACTTGTGTGGAATTCTTACTGAAAAATGGCGTACGCTTAAATCCAGAAAACGTTGTATGCACAAAAAAATCCAGATGTATGAATCTGTGCGTATGCATGAACCCAAGCACATTTCGTTTGAACATCCGAATCAGCGTGCAATTGAGAGCACATGTATGAGTATCTGACCCCTCCCTGTCCACGCCTCCATTTAAATATGCAAATCATATTTAAATGAACCCTGCACCGCAGACTCCCCTCTTCGCAGGTTCAGGAAACCATAATGAGAAATAATTAAAAACTGTATGAGGAAGACGGGGAGGTGCGCAAGGATGTACTGTTTGGCATGCTGCATTGACAACAAACGCAGGAGGTCTGAGTGGGAGTGTGTGTGTGAGGGAGTCGATGCCGTGGGGTCAGAACGGCGTACACACATGGACTTAAAAAAGAAGTGGTCAGACTTAAAGATGGCCGTTGATCGGAGGACGGCTGCCCACCGCCAAAGTCTGACACAATCAGGCGGGGGGACAGGAGAGGAGGACCTCACCCCGTTTGAGCAGAGAGTCATAGGTTACACTGCTCTTACAGGGGTGGTGGGAGCGCATGAGGGGACTCCGATTACCCCCAAACTCACAGCCCTGTAAGATAGAGCTTCATGCGGAAATGTGTGCATGCTATTTGGTTTGGTAAATTCTTGGACGATTTCCAAGACTTAGACTCATGTTAAAATACGATTTATTTATTTTTGAACACAGACAGACAGAGGACACACAGCCACAGAATGGCAAATCAAAAAATGCATTGGTGAATGGTTGAAATCACCATCGCGTGCAGTGCCAGTTTATAGTCGGTTATAACCATGCTGTTACTCAGGGTGTATGAATCGTGCATAAGACCAGGAAACCGCACCACAATGTTAGTTCATTGCATTTGTGCATCACATGTGATGTGTACAGTGATGGAATGAAAATGCTACCTGTTGACATAAATTCATCCTGTTATAGCTATTTTATAGCAATGTGTGTGCAGTCGACAGCACCGATTACATCATGAAAACCAGCTCTTGCTGCAAACTGCACATCAATCAACTCTGAGGACTAATGTTCACATTATAAACAGTTTCCCAGCATCACCTCTAAGTGTCGACAAAGCACCAACAGCTGCAGAAACATGCGTAAGTTTGCGTGAGGCACCGCACATTTCCACTGACTTTTCACTTCTGATACATCTGAACTTTGCGGTGGAAAATGGCGTACGCAACGTTTTTGTGCGTACACACCCTTTGTACATGAGGCCCCAGGAGGATCAGGATCACCAGCATCCAACCTAGTAGTATCCTATAGTGGGGTTTTCCTCTCACAAAGGACTGCGGCACTCAAGATACAAATTAATATTACAGAAGAAGAAAATTAATATTACAAAATAATTCAATTTAATTTTATTTTATTTGTACAGTGGTTTTTACAATTTTTACAAAGCATTTTCACAAAGCAGCTTTACATAGTAAAAACAAATTTGCTAAATGATTTAGGCTTTTATTTTTGATTTTAAACATTTATCTATAAATTCTATACACCCCTAATAAGCATGCCTGTGGAGATGGTGGCAAGGAAAACTCAGTCAGTCGAGGAAGAAATCTTGAGAGGAACAGACTCAAAAGGAAAACCCATCCTCAATTTGATGAAACCAGATAAAATACAAATCATAGAGCAGAAACTTTATTACAGTTCAAAATGAAGTCTAGTCAGTTATATTATAACTGTAAAAGTAGTTGCAGTCCTATATCATTTTTGTAAAATAATTTATATCAAAAACAGTGAAAAGTCATCTTCACATTTTCTGACTATATAATTAGGTCTATAACAATCATTAGCAGTAGGAGCGATTTCTAAAATGAGAAATCCAAAAAGTAGCAGCACATCAGGACAGATCACAATTCAGAGAACAGAAGGATTAGGATCACTGGTATCTCAGAAGTAACATGTGTACCTAGGGTTTGGGGGGTGGGTATGCTTATAACAGTACAATGGTTAAAGAAGACAAGTGCTGGGTTTTCTTGTGCTGGCAGGGACTCCGGCATGAATTATTATGACAGCATAACTAAAAAGAGAGAACCAGAAGGAAGACAGACACGAGGAAACATAAGGAAATCAGTCACTCCACAGTCGATGGACCTGGGTGAGCATGTGAGAGTGAGTGAGTGACAGCATCCAAACATCCCAGTTTGATAAGAACTCTTTTAGCATTAGAACCCCTAGATCTGCTCCTTTACCTAATAAAAGCTATTAACAAAATGCTTGACTAAATAAGTTGTTAGCTTAGTATTAAACACTAAGACTATAAAAGGGTGGGTCCATATTTTTTGTCCTTGCAATCATTTTCCGAAAGGAAAATCTGGGGTGTTTCCATCTTAGAGGTAGTAAATCATTAAATTATATCATTATAAGATTTAAAAAAAAACGTAAGAAAAAAAAAAACACAAGGACACTTGATACAGTTTCATGTATTTGACCAATGTTTATTAAACACAAAGTGTATAATGGTTGCTAACATTTTAAAAGAGTAGTGAACCTGTCCGGTCTGAAGAGCCAGTGAGTGGACCCAATAGTCTGAAGACAATAAGAGCAGAAGGGACTATGAGCAAAACTAAAAGAACACAGATAGTAGTAAAGTATAATACTTAAAGCATAAGGCACAATTTGGAAATATACTTAATGCAGTTTTACTAAAGACAGTGACATAATAGGAACGATTATCCGGTAAACAACAGACGCTCAGCATTTACCATCCTTGCTTTAGTTTCGTGCCAACCCACACAGAATAAATTAGTTCACATATACGATTTAACACAGTAAGCTGCTCTTTATACCCTCAGAGTCCAGGTCCCAGGAAAATCCTCACAGTATAGTGATGAGCCCACGCTGCCTATTCTTGCTTTCTGGAAACCCCAACAGCAATGCAACCAGCTACCTTAATAATTGTTATTATAACCTGCACACAACAAAGTTGTTTTTTTTTTTGTTTTTTTTTGTTTTTTTCATTAAGTGTCCAAATCTGGGACATTTACGGGGACAGTATTAGACAGGGCGGGTCATCCAAAACGGGGACTGTCCTTGAAAATCAGGGTTGTCTGGTCACCTTAGTCTGGTTGACACATCATTGCTGGTCTCCTCCTCAGTATACTCCACTAAAAACAGTTTGAAAAAGGATCAATAATCTAATTCCAGATTCTCAACCCTGGTCTTGAAAGCACTCCTTCCTACATATTTCAATGTTCTCCCTGCTCTGTCACACCTACTCCAAGTCATAAAATGCTGTTAATTATCTAATTAGTTAAATTACATGTGTTGAGAACAAGAAAAACACTAAAATGTGAATGGCAGAGGGTCCTCCTGGACCAGTGTTGGGACCTAATAAAATGTACTAAAGTGTTTTAATTACAAAATTTAAACAAAAATGGATGTTTGGATGTTTGAATTTTGGCTTAGGACTAGTAAACTGTTCAGGGTGTAAAGTGGGCTGTGATATAATTATTGCATCCACTACCTTCTACACACACAATAATGTGGACTGAGCCTGTGATATACCGATCCTTCTTGGCTGCAATATTTGGTTAACTGGTGAGACTTTTTCCTAGATTTTCGGATAGCGCCGTACGCATATACATTACGAGGAGTGTTTTTGGCCTGTGAGATATACATTTCTTCTCTTAACACTTCACGCTCCACCGGTCGAATTGTAAGCATCCCTGAAGGCAAAACAAATCTCTTAAGTGCAGTGTTAGCTTCCATTGTCTGCTTTCTCCATTGTACATGCTATTCAGTATTCTAAAGGAAACCTCAAGCCATCTCAGCTGATTATTGACTTGACAGTAGATACTCAGTCTTCGGTTTTTATGTGCAGTAATGTTAAAAATGTGTGTTGATTTTTTTAAAGAAACTTTTTATGAATACTGAATGCTTTTGCAAACCTCTTGGCTGTTTCTCCTTTTCCCCCTCCTCCTTTCCTCCTCCTCCTCTTTTTCTTTTTCATTTAGCCATCAAATATCTTCAGTCAGTACTTTATCCTGGAACTAGCAGGGGGAGAACACCCTAGCCAGAACATTGGTCAATCACTGCATGCATGTGCATACATTTACACATTTTTTCAGATCTAGGGGGGATTTAGAAAAAAGACATTATGTTTTTTACTGCTAAAATATCCATAATATCCAGAGCTAAAAAGATTTAGATTTTGAAGAGCTTCTTCAAATCTGCTTCAAAATGTAACCTCAAGTCAGACAAACTCGTACAATGTTGTAACTGCAAAATCAGTAAAAGGAATGCAGCCATTTCCAACTTTACTTTGAAGTGTATTTCATTAGATACATTATAAACACAATTTATTTCATGTTTTATTTCATGTTCAAGTCTATTGGTGTTGTACATCTATCTGTGACTAGTCAGCTTCCCCCTTTGTGGACATGTGCATTGCACAAAATATTATAACAGTATTTTGATTTTGCTATACTGTATTAATCCCACAAGGGAAATTATTGTCTGTGCATTTAACCCATCCATTGTGGCTTGTTGGTTTTACCTTCTTCACATAGATGGCTTTTTTAACTGCTCTTTCAAACCATGTATTTTCCCTGTCCAGAATCTGTTCAATTCTGTCCTCAAATGACTGCCACTGATCACTGAGACTTGACCCGAAGAGGTAGTTACACCATCCGTTTATGTAGTTGTTGTTTAGTTTCTGCTATGTATAGGTCTGAGCACTCCTAGCTGCACTGGAATGTGAACACAATGCTGCCATGTTTTTCTTTGGAAGCTTTGTCTTTGGTGTGAACCAGTTCTAGTCTGAGGGTGGTGTTGCGTTTAAAATTTACTGAAATGCCATGATTAGATATAATCCTTTGAAGGTTTTCAGACACTCCTGGCAAATATGGAATGCCAACATTTTTTGCCCCTGCTCTTCTTCTCTTCTTTGTTGGATGCCTTGTTTTTTCTTCTAGATTACTTTGCATATTTGACAAAACCCAGTTTGGGCATCCGCACGAGTAAAAGAAGGCATTGTAAAGAAGGAAACAACAACATTAAACTGATGACGTGGTTTCACATTTCAAGCACTTTCAAGGCAGCTCTGGATAACCTTCCCAAGAGGTTTGCCCAAGAGGCAGTGATTTGCATGTGACTTGAAAGTTTTCTTTCTCAGCGTATATAAGGGTATAACTTTCCACCAGATTTTCTAACTGATGAAGCTTTTTGTATTAAAAGTTAAACATCTTCACTTATCCTGCTGTTTCGAACCAGTAACCTTTTGGTTCCAAAGCCGCATCTCTAACCATTAGGCTATGGCTAATCAGACGCCGAACCCCATTATGGCAAAACCAAAGAGCTGTTAAAGGACACCAGAAACAAAATTGTAGACCCGCACAAGGCTGGGAAAACTGAATCTGCAATATGTTAGCACTTGTTGTGAAGAAATCAACTGTGGGAGCTGTGTTTTTCTCCAGATTTCAGCCAGTAAGTCTCTGGGTCTGGCTGTTAGTGCTGCGGTCCCAACTCCCCGGAAAGTAAAAGCTCCACAGTGAAGAAAAGTACAAAAACGCTCATAGCATACATATTGAGAGGGCAGCTATTTATGAACTATAAAACGATAAATCCAAGAAAAAAATTTAAAGTAAGTAAGAAAAAAAAGAGTTAAAAGTACAGGAAGGGCAAGAGCAACTGAAAAGGCTGCACGCCTGTTAATGCAAGCACACTCACCCTCCAAATTGAGAATCTATAATGTTTAAAAATGCTAAAAGTGGCAAACGAGTAACTTATTATTCTTCAAATATAAATCATTAAAATGTTGAACTTAAAACTAGAGTTCTTTGCCATGCTTTCTTTTCTGCAGTATGTGAACATACTGGAACTGGCAGTGCGAATGGGAATGGGAATGCAAAATAAACAGGAGCTTCTTCTCACAGAAGGACTCGAACAGTGCACTGAAGTCACTCACATTAAAAATTTGTATTATGATTGGACAAATCATTAGTTCTTGTATTTTATGGAAACAATGAATGTTGAGTGCTTTGGCTTGGGACCAAAAAAAAAAGACCATCCAGACTGTTATCATCCACAAATTCCAGGATGTGTCATAGCATGAGGTTGCTCTTGACAAAGTTTACTAAATAAAAAAATACCTTGACACTTTGGAGCAGCATTTGTTCCAAGCATATTTCAAAAAGACAATGCAAAAGCACATTCTACACAAATTAAAATGGTTTACCCACGGAAGAGGAGAATTGGACTGCATGCTGTCCTGACCTGTCACCAACAGAGAATATGCAACGAAATTTGGAACATTTGGACATTTTACCAACCATGTCATTGTTTAGACACCTTAAGACCGGTTTGCAAAAAGAATTAGTCAAAATACGTTTCATCATCATAAGACTTAAAACATTTTGCTTTTGCTGTACTGTATTATTCCCATATGGGAAATTATTGCCTCTGTGAGCACACACTCAGAGCAGTGAGCTGCCATACACATTGTGGCGCCTGGAGAGCAGTTGGGGGTTAGGTGCCTAGCTCAAGGGCACTTCAGCCATGAAGGTGGAGGAAGGGAAGGTGCAGTTCACTTCCCCACTGCCACACATCTTTCCTGCTGGTTCAGATTCAAACCATTGACCTTTCGGTCCCCAATCCGATTCTCTAACCATAAGATTACAGCTGCCCCTGATTCTGTGCTATTGTTCGGTTTTGAGAACAATATAGTTAACAGTATAGTATGTTATTTATAAATCATTATTTTCAACATATCATCCAATTTTTATATTATTTATTTATCAAAAATATTATTTATTTAGCCCCTGCGATGGCTTGGCGAGCTGTCCAGGGTGTACCCCGCCTTTGCCCAGAGTCAGCTGAGATGGGCGCCGGCCTCCCCGAGACCCTAATTAGGAATAAGTGGTTCAGAAAATGAATAAATGAATGAATTATTTATTTATTCAGCTTTCGCTGGAGCAATTCGTAGCTGAATGTTAGGCGACCGGGATGAGAATCAGCACCTCCAAGTCCGAGGCCATGGTTCTCAGTCAGAAAAGGGTGGAATACACCCTCCAGGTCTGGAATGAGGTCTTGCCCCAAGTGGATCAGGGTCTTGTTCACGAGTGAGGGAAGGATGGAGCAAGAGATTGATAGGTGGATCGCTGCAGCCTCTGCTGTACAGCGGAGCTTGTACCGATTCGTTGTGGTGAAGATGGAGCTGAGCCAGAAGGTAAAGCTCTCAGTTTACAAGTCAATTTACGTTCCAACCCTCACCTATGGTGACGAGCTTTGGGTAGTGATGAAAGAACTGATGATGAATGAATGAATTAATGAATGAACATAATCAAAGTATAAAATTGTATATCTATAAAAATTTAAAATACAAAAAAATGTTGTGAATGCCACAAATTTTCATAAATTGTTCATCTATATCATTTACTAACAAATCTGTTTTTTTTTGTTTTTGTTTTTTGATGTCACAACTGAATTTCAGTATATGATACAATATCACAGCTACTAAATATTTAACATGGTACAATTTATTTTGCAATACCATTAAAAATATTTCAAATGTTTAAGCATATTTTCAATGTCTATTAATACATTCTTTTGATATACTTTACATGCTTCAAGACTCTTGTGACTTCAAATAAAATAAATCCAGTGACCAGGATGCACATTCATTCATTCATTGAATTGCTTAGTTCTACTTGGGTAGCTGGAAGGCGGGAGCCCATCTCAGCTGACTCCAAGTGAAGGCGTGGAACACCCGGAACATCTTGCCAGCCCATTGCAGGGCCAACACACACACACACACACACACACACACACATTTCCATATGCATCACATGATTCAATATCAGCATCTCATAATGACGCGAGTGAGTTGTGTTGATTGCGCATTCTGTGCATTTTATCAGGAAATACATGTTCTGATTTGGAATAAATTGTATAAACAGGAGACAACATGCAACAGCCATGAAGTTTGGTCCGTACTGAATGTAGTACACTTTTCCATTCCTAAGACAAAGAGAGGAAACCATTTTACATTTCAGGCTATTTCTCAACACCTTGATACTTTTTGGTTTCACCACCTTTTAAACACATAGGAATATTTTTTGTCATATTCACAAACTTGAGATCAAAAGACTCAGGCGAGATTCTCCCTCCGTACTGGTCAAAAACTTGTTGAGATATATGAGCAAGTGTAATTCACCTAAACAGATGTAACTGGTGATTCTTCGCATGTGTGTACATAAAACCTGAAAGACTTTCTTCCTAAGGAAGTTCACTACAAGGGATTTGGCCATGACAAATAGGGTCATAGCTAAGTTCAGAAATTTCAGAAACCTAGACCTATAACTCTGCTATTCTGCATCTACATCCTAATTGGTAGGTTTATTTATATTGCACCTGGCTGCTTAATAAATAGTCATCTTTCAACAATCAATGTACAGCCAACATTTGATGGGGTTAAAAGTTATTAAACAGAAAAAAATTAAATACCTTTTCTCAGAATATCCTTTATTACTTCCTTACTATGATCGCTCCTAGAGTCATACTCAACTTGGACTCTGGAGGGTGCCATATACATTTTTGCAAAGAAAGTATATGTATGCATAATTAGATATTAATATATCACACATGATAATAATAATAATAATAATAATAATAATAATAATAATAATAATAATAATAATAATAACTATAATAATAATAATAATAATACTAATAATAATAACAATTTTAATTATTATTATTAT
>JBCNYG010102251.1:0-13996 GCA_039654305.1 Porochilus rendahli | reverse complement strand
GACAGGGACAGATGGAAGAAGATGATTTGCTGTGGCGACCCCTGAAGGGAGAAGCCGAAAGACAAAGAAGAAGAAATTGAGGGAAATGCACTTCTCCTTTCTAGGGGAGAGTTCTCATTTGGACCCCCCAATGTCTAAACTATAGTTACGCTCTTGATAATATTGCTATTAGGACTATGGGATTTTTTTTTCTCACCACACTGTGTTTTGTACACCAACAGTGTACAAAAAAGTACACTGAACAGACACTACACAGGGATATTACCTGATTCAAAGGGGAGCTCTCTGATCTGCCTCAGTGTTATGGTTAAGAAAAATCTGTATAAAGTATAAAAATTTTATTTAAGTTTGCTTTTTGTAATGTTTTTGCATTATACTAACACAACTAATACACAGTGCTTATCGCCTGCCTGTATTGGGAGCTCAGCTGCATCCATCCTGATTAAAAAATAAATAAACCATAAAAATTGCATTTTAGTGTGCTTGTTTTGCTTAGGTGCCCATGTAGTATGTACTGAAATGTTTATGCACCTTACTGTCAGTGAACGTCACTAAAATTATTATTCTTCCTGATGTTCATGTAAGGGAATATTCAGCTCCTTTTTTTTTTTACTGAATTTACATTTAAATTTACAGCATTTAGCAAACATTTTTATTCAAAGCAACGTATGGAAGTGATTTAAAGTCACTATCAGTGAATATATTCTTATATTGTTTTGTCAGGACACAGACTTAGTAAGCCATCAGTCAAAAACTTGTTTGTTTTGTTTTGTTTTGCTTTTTTTTCAAATGATGCATATCTTTTTTGGTGAGATTTCATTTGATCATGATATGGACAAATACATTTTTACATAAATGGGCTTTTTTTTTTATTTTTACTGAATAGAAAAAACACATTTAAAGTTTCCAAAATAAACATTGCAATTAAAATTTGTCTAAAAGTAACCAACAATATATTTTAAGCAAATATTTAGTTATTTATGCAAAGTTTCATGTATTTATTTTATTGGTAATGTTCTCTTTGTTTTATTCCACCAAAAGTAAAGATGCATCTTCATTCTTGATCATGAATTGAAAGGCGTTTTGTAAAAGAGAAACGTTTCTGTGTGCAGATGCTGCAGTGGAGGGGTTTGTTTACACAGAAGGAAGTTTGTTTACACCCAAAGGGTGTAAGGGAGACAATTTGTGTATATATTATTTGTTGTTTTACTGTGTGAACTATGTACTTTAATCCCCAATCTTATTTAGGTGATAATGGCTGATAATGCCCACCACTCGATAAATTTTTTGGTCGGGAGGGAGCATGAGCATAATTTGCAACTTAAATTGATGACCCTACTGTCAGTGACTGTCAGCGAGGAATCCATCCATTGTGGACCATCGTCTTGTTTTTAAAACATGTTTCCAAATGATGGACGATTACACACGATAATCTACTAATTGGTTTCTGTCGCCAACTATCTGCATTTATATTGCTGACAGTCGGACTGTTGTGGTCGATCACAGGTAGTTACAGATAGTTGGGGATTTAGTTGCAGACAGTCTCAGACATAGTTGCCAAGCATCAGATATTTTCATCTGAGCATTGTGGTCACGGATATCATCAGCTTGGTCCACAACTACGGTCACTGATTGTATCCAACAAAGTCTCAGACAGTCTCAGACAACCTACAACTGTGTGCAACTGTGACTGTGTGCAACCATGTCTATGACCATAGTTGGGGATGATTAGCGAAATGGACGCCAACTACAAAGAGGACAGTCAAAAGTGATTTCCAACCACTGCCTTTGCAACAAATGGCTAGATATTGGAAATTTCAAGTATTGATACTGGATGTCAAAACACGGTCTTGTGACTTGCGACTGTTTTGGTGGTAGAGGGTCATTTTATTGAATGCAGGACAAATGGTTTTTGTTAAGAATATTATTTGGTAAGGGCTTTTCAAAAGTTATTAGAGAAGAAATTTACTTAACTTTTTTAATTTTGGTAACAAAAGTAGATTTCTTTCATAAGTCTTTCTGTCCATCTTTTCGGGGTGCCAGAAAGTCTATTGACTGTACCTGCATTCACACTCAAATTGAGAATATTCAAACACTATCCTTCATTTGATTTGATTTCAATTAAATTATCTCTTATGCAGAAACTTTTAAATTGTTTGTATATGTGCATATGTGTGTGTGTGTGTGTGTGTGTGTGTGATGATAGAAAGTAATTTACTCCCAGTATCTGGAGCTCTTTTCCTTTCCTAGTAGGCTGAATGTTTAATGCCAGCCAGCAGCAGTTTGACTCATCTACCCTTTGCAAATAGCTGCCAGACATGTGTCCTAGATTACAATGTTATTGTCACCAGACAATTTTTCCCTGAGCACAAAAAAAAGTGTGACCTTTTTCATGACAGTGGGGCAATCTGCTTCGTTCTTGTATATAAAATATGCTACCACACTGATTTTAATCCCATTCCTACATTTCTCTTCTTGTAATTAATTTCCCTTTGCTTTATAAGTATGTGAAATAATTTAAAACATGTTAGATATTCAAAAACCATATTATACTATATGTTGTGTATTCCAGGAGGCCATATTGCTTCATAAGAACAACAGCATAAAGATAAACAAACTTTGCTCTGGGCATGAATTAATGTAATACTGTGATAGGGTTTCAGTCAGGTTGGAAATGTGAGTGTGATGCAGACTGGCAGGCATATCATTGCTTTTCTGGACGCAGAGTTTGTTTCACCACACCTCCACAGTGACAGCAGGCCTGTGAGTTTCGGTACAGTCTGGCTTTCAGTATGCAGCCCTCCCTGGGTGCTTATTAATACGATTTGCAGACAATGATAGACCAGTCAGTCAATACTGAGAATGTTCCACCCATCAATCAAATAGTCACTTATCAAGGTGTGATGGGACTGGTAATATAATCAATTTACCAGGGGAAATGTGATTTACTTTTTATTTTTAATTTTTGTTTTTTTTGTTTAAAAGTTTTTCTTTTAAAACAATGATACAGGACCAGTAAGCTTATGAGCTTATGATAAATTTTGGTTTTCTTTATTTAACAAGACTATTTATATTATATTATTATACTACAAGAATCACAAGTATTAATTGTACTACAAGTTAATAATTCATCATTATACAGTAATCTAGGGTGTATAACCAGACATGTTGACTTACACAGTTGACATACACTGTATTTTATTTTCAGCTAACTTTGTGATGCAATAATATGGATAGAGGCTTTAAAATAAACTTCACCATCATCATCATCATCATCATCAGTATCATCATTCTTCGGCCTTGGCCGGGATGTCATGCACTGACTGCCACACATCCCGGTCGTCAATTGTTGAAGGCAGGTTCTGCTGAGGTATTCCAGAATCTCTGTATATTGTTTCGGGGAATGTCTGCTTTCTCAGCTTTACTGGTGGCTTGGGCTCCACTGTAAAAATAACTGCCCAGACTTGGTGAGATAGCAGATTGAAGGCTTCTTGTAGATTTCTTAAAGGTGGCATGTAATGTCCAGTGTATTTTCTGAACCAGACACAGAACGTTTGTGTATGTGCCATCCACAAGCTGTTGTTGCTGGACTGTCAGGGTCCAGGTTTCAGCTCCATACAGGAGGATGGGCTCAATGGGTGATCGAAAGAGGTGGATTTTCAGGTTGTAGTCAGGCCCTAGTGCCACATTTTTCTTTCCAAGAAAGTGCCTTCCAGGTCTTAAAATCCGTATATGAGTTCATTAAGTAGGGGCTGAGATACTTGAAGTCATCAGCACACTTGATCTTTTTTGCAGATAGACAGGTGATATTCGAGGGATCAGGAGCTGTGGAAATGTATTCTGTCTTGACTTCATTGCAGTAGAATACGAATAAGGACACTGACATTTTGCGAGATGATTAAGCATAACTCGACAAGTTGTCTTTGCCTTCTTATAGCCCTAAGTTGGATGCCTCTCTCTGGGCACTGGTCCAGAAATATCCACAGGATGCTATTATTGAGCATTATGATGACTAGAATTGGTGCCAGTGTGTAACTTTGCATGGTTGTCCAAGAGGTATGTCTTGTCTCTCCAGCAGGTGTATTGACTGATGTTTTGGTGCCAGTGTAGAGTGATTATAGCAATAGGCTTTAAAATAGGGTGCAGCCTACAGACACCGAAAAACAGGCTACCACCAAGGGTTTCAAGAAGATTTAGAAGGCAGTTTTGAGATAAGGATGAAACAGTCCAAAGCACTACTGTATACCAGGCAGCTTCAGCAACTGGCCCGGGGAAAGACCTTCGTGTGCTAGGCAGCTTCAAAGAAAGCGCCTTCTGAGGGCGTCTCTTCAGTGAGAGAGAGCTAAGAGAGAGCCCAGAATGTTTCATTGATAGTTCGTCACATTTAAAAGCTCAAACTGTTTAAAAAGTAATCTGTACAATTAGTTTCATAATACATCTTACTTTATACCAGGAATGTCCAATTTTATCTGCAAATGGCCAGTGTGGCTGCAGGTCTTCATTTCAATCAAAAAGTAGCCACACCTTCTACCTGTTCCAATCACTAATTATTATTTTTTTAAAGAGTAGAATGCAAATCAGTCTTTTAATTTTGAAGCCGGATTGAAGCCATCTTGGTGAGACCACCTTGTTTATAGATCTCAAAATGAATACAGCTCAAAGATCTCAAAACATAGATCTCAGAATAAACACAGTTGAAAGCCAACAGAGCTCAGCAACTCTGAAATATTTACTGCTGATGATCAGAATACATAAATTTACCAATATTTTCACTGATATTTGTAATTAATTAAAAAGATAAACAAATAAAAAAGCTTAAGGTTGTGTCATATGCAAACAATAGGATAGAATACTCCATCCATTCACTATCGGAGCTCAGTGGTTCACACATGCGGAAGGTGTGGCTACTGCTTGGCTGAAAAGAAAACATGCACCCACACCGGCCCTTTGCATTTTGGACACTCCGGCTCTATACTAAACTGTTAAACTGTCATTTGTTGTTGTTGTTGTTCTTTAAAATGCAAATGGTAAAATAATAGGGAAGCAATTAATTTCTTTGTGTCATGACTATGTTCAGCATTTTTTTAACAGCCAATCCTCCTAACCCCATACCACCCCTAGCCCTACAAACAATTAAAAAAGATAGGGTCACACTAAAGGCTGTGAACAATTTCTAGACAGTTTTTCTGTATGCTGGCCCTGTGGTTTTAGTAATCACTGGAACTTGATAAAAGCTCTTGGTTTTATATTCTGAGAATATGTTTGGTTATCAATCCTGATTCATTTTTACATGTCAAAACAATGCAAACCAATATATCCATAAAACTATAGCTACAATGAGTTGAGCAACAATATTATTGTTTTTGTGTTTTTTTTTAAAAAATGAGAAATTTTCACACTACAAAAATCACATGTTGACAAGTCACAACTTTGAAATTTTTACCATTGGTTCTTATATTTTTACTTTCAATTTATTTAATTTATATCTGTAGCAAGTTTCCTGTCAACTATGAGACTGGTTCTATTTTTTAATTTATCATGAATATCAGTCAATCTCCTGCATCGGCCTGGTGAGCTGTCCCAGGTGGACCCTGCCCTCACCTAGAGTCGGCTGAGATGGGTGCCAGCTTTCCCCTCAACCCCGATTTGGATTAAGCAGTAATTCTTCAAAAAAATTGGCTTTCAAATTGATCTCAGAAATGAAAAATTTGGGAAAAAATGGAGTAGTACAAGGATTTTAAGGTCTGTGTTGACAATCGAATGCTGTTTATGCTGCCCTAAATTTGAGCATATACACATTTTGCAAAAAATTAAAACAATACTGTAAAATATAAATAATTTCTCACAAACTATTGTACAGAATGAACTTTTTCTTGTCCATCACTGGATTATGGATCATCTATAGTTAGACACGTTTTGACGCCATTGTGATGTGGTAGTTGTCACGTTATTTGTTCACAGGTTCTCCACCTACGCTTCCTCATCATCTCTGACCCCCTCACCAAAATGCCCAGTGAGAACCACCATTCTTCATTCTTGGAAACATTTTCAAAATATCCATCTAAACCCCCCCCCCCCCCAACCCCTCAACTTGACCTTCTCCTTTTTTCACACCATACCTCTGGGGAATATGCACTTCCTTTATGATTACTCCTACACCATTTCCCCCCCCCCCCCATTCACACCAACGGAGAACAACTTGAATCCACATCCAATGTCCCTGGCCTTACTCCCTTTAGATTTCCAGACAGCTGAGTGACTGGCTGTCTTTAAAGATGGTGTAAAACCTACCTATTTTTGAAGAACTTGGAATAGCATCATGTTATACATACACAGGCACTTCTGTAGGCTGCTCTGGATAAGGGCATCGGCCAAATCCTGTAAGTGTAAATGTAAATGTTAATTTGCGCAGGGAAATGCAGCAAGTAGTGTTGTTTAATAATTCAAAGCTGTTTCACATCTCAGTGAGATGGCTTTCTGCTTTTTTTAATCGGATGTAAGATAATTAGTCACAAGGTATGTAATATGGGAAATGACAATGACTGTGTTAGCAGAACTCTGCTCAGCGGTCCATGTGTGTACTTAAGTCGCGTCTTTAAAAGTTAACGGAGGAAGGAAAGAGGCATCTGAACACGTTCTTAGCTGAAGCAATCTCATTTTTCTGAGTTTATTGGAGAATCATTATGTAGACAATCACCTGGCCAGAGCAACAACTCTACTTTGTTCCGGTAAGGGCATTTCAAAATAAAAGTTCACAATGCTGTTCACAATTCTACCAATTCAGAGCACATCATCACAAACATGTCAACACCCCCACTTGCTCTCACATTGTTACATTCAAATAAATAAAAAATAAAAAAATACAACAGGCAACTTAAAGATGTCCTTGCATTTTACTCTCCAAACATAAATGTTTCAAAACTTCTTAGCTTAAATTTTGTTGGTGGTTTTGTCATTATATCTGCCACCATTTCTTCTGTTGAACAATAGTCCAAAATTAGTTTACCACCATTAACAGCTGACCTTACAAAATGATATTTTATGTCAACATGTTTACACCTCTGTCTCTGTACAGGATTTTTAGCTAGGGCCGTTGCACCTTGATTGTCTTCATAAACCACAGGATTGACATAATGAAACTTACGTAACAATATTTTGTAACAGTTGAATCAGATATATACATTTGTGGATGGTTGCAGCTAATGCCATGTACTCAGCTTCACAAGTAGACAGAGCTACAGTAGGTTGCTTTGAATTTGTCAGACCCATCTGCATTGGTTTTTAAAGCATAAACCCATTTACCCCCCACTGCTCTCTTACCCACTGGTAAGGTGGTTAAAATATATGTGTTGTTTTCTCTCAGTGAGTTCATTTCCTCATACTGCTTCCCTGAAGGTAATATTAGACACCATCTTGTAACAGTAATCTATATTCATCTGTACCTGGTCATCTTTTGCTTCAGTTACATAGTCATTTAAATAGGCTGGTTTCTTCCTCACTCTAACAGGGTAACGCAAAGTCCTATGTTTATCTTCCTCTAGTTGTGCCTTGCTCTCTTCAGGTTTAACTACAGGGACCTGCTCCTGAACCTGCCTCTGAAAGGAAGGATGATTATGTCTGGTTCTGTTAGCCTGTCTTCGTACAACAAAATCATAATCCTCAACAGGCCTGTCTGTCTGTGTGTCTTGCTCTGCAACAGTTGGAATCACACACTTCACAAGTCTGTGCTTCTGCACTTTATCATTGTTGGGGTAATACACTATTTGGACTGGACTATTTTTGTCATACCCAACAAAAATTTGTCTGTCACACCTTGATTAAAATTTTTTCTACCCTCTCTGTAGGCCTAACCCAATGACCCGAATTTATGCATCCTTGCTAGGTTTGGTCGTCTTCCTGTCATCATGAAATAAGAAGCCTGTTTTGTGCGGTTGTTATAGCACCTACTCCGTACCATGAATGCTGTCTGTACTGCATAAGTCCAAAGCTCTTTTGGTAAGTGGCTCTCTATTAGCATCCACCTTGCCATGTCAAATAAAGTGCGCAAATTTCGCTCTGCATTATCATTCTGATGTGGCGAGTATGGGGCAGATGTCTCATGTTTGATGCCATTTTTCCTTAATAATGACCAGTAATCTTTACTCATAAATTCCAATCCATTGTTAACCTTCCCATAAGCTGCTGTATCCGCAAGGAACTTTTCAGTGGCTTGTACTTTGTCTCTCTTGCTCTTAAGAAAATATACAAAAACTGCACTAGTAAAATTATCAGTGAATGATATTGCAAACTTAAGACCATCTATGAACTCTGGAGCTATTGAGCCTGCTAAATTAGTGTTAACCAGTTCTAAAGCTGCTCTGGCTCTAACATCTGGTTCCCTGCTCCTAGTTTGAACAAACTTTCCCTCAGTGCATACATCACAGTTTAAGACAGATTTGTCTATTTTACCTTTGAATTTCATTCCATCAACTACAATTTGTAATTTTTGAATATCGCCAAAATTACAGTGGCCCAAGATCTTATGCCATGTCTTAATGTCATAACAGCCATTACACTTGTCATCTTCATAATGACTGTTCACAGTATTCAGATAGTACAGTCTGCTGTATACATGGATTTTAAACTTTGTACCATCTTTGCAGTGGAGTACAGTTTTACCTTCCTTAAAAATGTTTGTAGCACCACTGGTGGTTGCTGCTTGAACATGTCCTGCGGATATGTGGGGATGTACAATGCCTGTGACAAGGTGGTCCTGCGGCATTTCCCTGTGCTGTCAATCAGGATCACTTCCGTGTCTGCTCTCCTCTCTGCAACTCCGCTGCATCTTGTGCCATCTGCCAACTTTATGCAATGCGTCTTTGACTGGAACCTGTCATCAAACCTTTTCAACTTTGAAATGTCTGTGATGACGTGAGACATCGCCCCGGTGTCGACCATTAGACCCGTTGGCTTGATACATCATCACTGGACCTCTGCATCACAGTCGCTCAAACTAAATGTGTACTCGTTGCTGCTGGGCTTCTCTGACACTTTCCGCACATCGTCTCGCCTCTGCTGCCTTCTTCTGCAGGGCGAATAACGGTGCGTGGAGCTTTGACAGTGATTGCACCACTGCTTACCCTTCTGGCAGTCCTTTCAAAACCATTAACACCAATAGACCGTCACTTAATGTCTCTCCAGCATTTCTCAAAGCTATAATGGCTAGATTCGAATCTGGATTTACAGCTCCTCGATCAATCAACATAAACACTACACCACAGATCTTGCCATTCACAAATGCAGTTGTTATCAAAATAAGATCAGTGTGAAGGTCGTTATGTTTATTTAGGTTTTTCTGCAAATATTTTTAAAGGGTAATATGGAATTTTATGTACTGTACAATGTCCTTTTGTTATTGAGAAACTCAATAACGACTTGTAAAAATGGTAAGAAAATGATACTGATATCAAAGCTACATACAGCCGGTGCACGCCAACCGCCATATTTACATGTTGCCATTGTTCGTGTGAGATTCAACCAGAAGAATAACAAAGAAATTCTTGTTTTTAATTTCCATTTTGTGAATTATTTCTTGATTTTGCTATGTTATACTACTGTCATTAGTGCCGTTTTATTTTTGAATATTTCCCTATTGTGTCTTGTGGTTGCAGCAATGATGTGTCACTTTATGATGTGTTTTGTGCTGTGACTGTGTAACCAGTGCGAGTCATCATACATTGTACAATGTATATTGTAAATAGTGTAGTGCAACTATCATGCATGTCTAATGTTCTTATTATTTGTACAGTTTCATGAGTTTGGAAGACAATCAATAATGACCCATGGGTTTGCGATAGGAACATTTGCCCAAAACACCAGAGGTCTGACTGCCTGTGTAATGTAGCCACTGCTCTGTTTAATGAGTATTATGTATGTGAATAGTTTTCTCCAAATGCTTTCATACTTTGTTTGACATTTTCTATGGAACTGTTCTATAAAACATATATTTCTATCGAGGTTCTATAAAAAAGGTCTTACAGCAATCTTGTTCTAAATAATTTTTTATAGAATGTTTCTATAAATGTCTTGTCATGATCTTGCCTGTCTCAACACTAGGGGAGCTGTTGTGTTGTGTTTTGTTTTCCTGTTTTTTTTCCATCTGTGTCCCCATGCTGACAGGTGTGGCTGTGACTCTTGCCCTGCTTCCAATCATCACCACACACACCTGTTGCTCATCTGGACTCCTATTAATTCTTTAGCTAATTCTCTTTCCGGTGTTGGTTGGTTGATTTTGTCACTGCCTGTGTTTTTCTGTATACCTGCCTTGCACCTGCAAGTGTTTACCCTGTCTCCAAGAAAGAAGATGAAAGAAGAATGCTGCTGATGATTCAGTTGACTTTCGCTCCTTAGCTGATCACACTGACTGGAGTGACAGCCCTGTGAGGCTTTCTGCCAGGGCCTAAACAGTGAGGTCACTGATGGCTCGGGACGAGTTTACAAGCCTCAGTGAGCTTGTTGATCTAGATCTGGACAATCATCTTCAGGAGCACTGGCAAGAAAGGTTGAGGGCAGACCACTGGCATTCCACACTTCAGTGCACCACCACTCAATTTCACTCCTCAGCTGTAAAGCATCATGCTGTTTCATCAATGCCTGGTCCACTTCCTCTGGGGATGTCATTTCTCCCACTTCCCCTGAGGAGCCCATGCAGATTGGCCATGGGCAACTTACACCTGTTGAAATATAGAGATGGATTTGAGCAGGGTTACTGCGGAGAAGGGTTAAGTCCTTGCTGCTTGCTCCTTTTTGGCCAAAAGGCCAGACTCACTAGCAGTTGTTGGGCTGCTGGTGAGTCATACCCATTCCTGTCCCAATCCCCAACTTCTTATGGAGCTGGAGGCCACTATCTGGGTGAGAGATTGGCCATTTTCACTCTTTACCCTTATTGACTATGGAGCGGATAAAATCCTAATTGATACAGCTTTTGTGAAGGATCTGGAATTTCTTTTGAGATCCTTCCTACTGCTTAAGAGGCTAGTTCCCTTGACAGTGGTCATTTGGCTCAGGTTACTCATCAGACTATCCTCCTGGAGCTCTGGGAGATCTTCCAAACTTCCAGCCCTCCAGCCTTATCTGTTCCTCTCCTCTCACTAGTCCATGGACTCTTCTGGCTTTGCAAACACAATCCCCATTTAGACTGGACACGGGGCTGGGACCACTCTGGTTAACCCTCCTGTGACCACTCTTCAGCTGCTGCCAGATTTGTCCTCAATCCCCACCATATACCATGACCTGGGGAAGGGTTTCAGTAAACATTATGCTTTGTCCTTCCTCCCTATGATTGCTTCATCACCCTCCTTTCAGGTGTGCCTTTTCCCTCCAGCCATCTGTACAACTTGTCCCATCCAGAACGTAAGACCATAAATAGGTATATAAGTGAATCATTGGCTGCTGGTATTATTTGTCCCTCTTCTTCTCCCCTTGGTGTTTGATTCTTTTTTGATAAGAAGGATGAGCCACTTTTTATTGACTATAGGGGACTAAATAGTGTCACGGTTTGTAATAAGTATCCTTTCCCTCTGATAAACTCTTCCTTTGAGCTGCTGCATGACGCCACAGTGTTCACCAAGCTGGACTTGCAGAAGGCTTACCACCTTGTCCACATATGTGAAGGCGATGAATGGAAGACAGCCTTTAATACACCCCTGGGTCACTTTTTCTCTGGGATCCAAAAAGTATTAATATTTTGATTGAATATTTAGTTTTTCTTTTTGGACTGATCAATGCCCCAGCTGTGTTTCAAGCCTTCATCAATGATGTTGTTTGTGATTTTTTTTTTTATTGTTTAGTTTTTGTGTATATTGACGATATTTTCATTTTCAGGCGCTGTTTTTTCCTCAGCATTTTGCCGAAGACCAAAAGCTCAATTCCTGTGCATTTTTTCCCAGAAGCTTGAGACCAGCAGAATGCAATTATAATGTGGGTAACCGTGAGCTGTTGCCTTGGAGAAATGGTACCACTGGCTTAAGTCTGGACAGACCATTAGAACTTGGTCTATATTCAATCAGCCAAACATGTTAACTCTCACCAGGACAGATGGACAATTTTTTTTATTTTGGTCAGTAAAAAAAGTAAATGTTTCCATCACTTACCGGCCAGGATCCCAGACTGTTATGCTGATGCCCTCTCACCCTAGTTCTGCCCCAGGGACTCCTGGCCCTATCGTCCCCAAGTCATGTGTGCTAGCTATGGTCTCTTGGGAGATCTATTCAATCCCAGACAACTCAACCTGACCTTGGAATAGGACACATGAGTTGTCTCTTTGTGTCTGATGCTGTTAGTACCCAGGTACTCCAATGTGCTCATGAATTCCAGCTCTTCTGCCACCATGGCTCAGGAAGGACCCTCACCCTTCTCAAGTGCCATTTCTGGTGGCCCATGATGGGACCTGGCACCCGCTTCATTGTGGCTGCTGCTTTGTCTGTGCTAGAAAACAGTCTTCATTTCAAGCCTCATCTGGATTGCTGCATACACCACTTACTCAGCCCAGGCCAAATATGCCCACATCTCTTTTGACAGCACTGCCACAGGTATGACACCTTTTGAATGTGCTTAGGATTATTTTCCCTTATTGTTCTCAGCTCAAAAATCTGAGTTTGCTGTTCCATCAGTCCAGTCTCATTTATGGCGGTGCAGGGGAATCTGTCACAATTCCATCCTGGTCAGCATGTGGCTGTCTACTAAGAACATTCTATTATGGACAGAGACACATAAGCTCACACTCAGGTACATTGGCCCATTTAAAGTGGTAATGATTATTAACTCTTCTGCTCTGAGACTCCAGCCTCCCAGCTGCATGAGAATCCACCCCATTTGTCATGTTTCCCAACTCAAACCTGTGTCCTCTAGCCCTTTCAACCCTTCTGCTGCTCTCCCAACACCTGCCCATCTTATAGATGATTATCCTGCCTTCATGGTCATGAAACCTGCTGGATGTTCAATGCTGAGGCTTCCAATACCTCATTGATTGGGAAGACTACTGCCAGTACAGAACCTTCTTCTGCTCTTCTTATTTTTTTGCTTGCCATGAAGCCATACTAAAGATCTCAGTTTCTTCACTGCGACTCTGCCTCTGTTGTCCTGCTTTTGGGTCCAACACAAAACCTTGTTCTATGTAAGTTTCTATAGAAAGAAAAGATTCCATGGAACATATGGATTTCTGTGGAAAATCTTTTGTAGTCTATAGGAATTTTTATAGAAAATGTTTTAACAGGGAAAACTTGTTTAGTTTCCTTTATAAAGCAAATATATTATCTGGATTTATATAGAAACAATAAGAATAAATGTAGAACTGTTAAACATTTAAACTATTGGACGGTTTTTAAATGAAGTACTAACAGAGTATTTGGATCTTGAAATGTGTGTGTGTGGGGGGGGTATAGATAAACTATTATGGTACTGAAACCATAATACATATTTAGAGATTTTTTGTTCGTGTACATCCTTAAATGTTCAGAACAAAAAAAGGAAGACTGCTTATAACACGGTGAATGAAGATGCCTGGATCCAACAGCCAATAAAAAGTGCTTTCTGTAAGTGTGTTACTATTGATAATGCGTGATACTTATGGGCCATGTAAGGTCTCTCTCTTTCATTACAACTTTTTGCCACTGTATAGTCATTTCAGCCATAATGGCTTTGTGATCCAATTTCTGGTTGCTTGGTAAAGTCTTTTAAATCTGTCATGTGTGACATTACATTCAATAATTAGTTCAAGTTAAAGTTTCTGTGTTGTTCACTGGAATAATGAACTAAATACAACGAATGCATATGTGTTAGCTTATCTTGATATTGAATAGAAATGTATATTTTCAGGAGAGAACAGGAAGGATACTGCAAATATCATATATTTAGGAAGCTCTCAAAAAAGACATTTTGGGGCTGAGAAAGGAAAATGCTTCCCTATGAAATGTTATCATCATAATAGATGGTGAGTTGCTTAAACCTTATTTAAAAA